>PVHY01007680.1:0-65860 GCA_004024945.1 Uropsilus gracilis | reverse complement strand
TTAATTTCTTTTTGTGGTTCAAACAAATTTTTCTTCATTTCTTTCTTAATATTTTTTTGTAGGCAGGTAATTTAGAAAAGTCAAACATTTCAAACTTCTCAACTTGGAAAGAAAAGTATCACTTTTTTAATGCGATTATAAATTGAAAAATATCTATTTATACTTAACAAGCTATATTGAAGTTGTCATATTCCTGCTGCTAGATCTTCCAGCTTTACAAAACAGATAAGAAAAAAATATGCAAATTAATCATTTGGTTTCCAATAAGAAGTTAATGTATTCTCTTCAGTCATTAAGACCCTTTTAATCCCAACCAAGCAATTATGAGCATGGGGAATCCAAAATAAATAAGACTTTTATTTAATATTTAACTAGAGGGAATAAAACTATAATACTTAGAGCTGTAATTTTAAACATTTAATAAATGCATAGCTATAATTGGAACCTAAAATTTATTTAGATTAAGTTTTTAATTTTGTATTATACAGAAAGTAGGAGAGATTGCAAGAAACCAGAAATGGAATTTCAAGAAATATCAGATTTTTACTTCAATCCCAAAACTTATATCATAAGTCAGTGTTCCATATCATATCCATTGTATTGTTAAATGTTGGCCTATTATTTCTTCCTTAATAGCAACTATTAGCATTATATTATTGATTAAAATCATTGTTAACCTCAACTCACTGGTGTATCAGATGCTAATAATGGATTACATGATCTGGTGACAAATGGGGGGGAAAAGTATTTGTTATCTTCTGATGCATAATCAATAACCACAAACTTAGTGGCCTGAAACAACACTATTTGTTATTTAGAATTTCTGCACAGAGTTATCTGCAGATTCTATGGGTCAGGAGTCCAAGAATGGCTTAGCTGAGTTCACAGCCTCAGGGTCTCACAAGAGTTAAAATGAAGTTCTTGTCAGGGTCTGTGGTGTCATCAGAGGCTAAATTGGCAAAGAATGTTTTCAAGCTCTCTGAGCATGTTGGTAGAATTCATTTCCTTGTAGCTGCTGCTCAAAGAGGGCATTTTCTTGATGCTAGAGGACAGAGACTACCCTTGGTTCCTAAGGAGAGGTTGGAGTTCACTGCAGGTGGGCTTTCCCCAGTATACCTGCCCACTTCTTCAAGGCAGCAAGGGAAAGAGTCCAGGAGACATAGCATCAGCACAGAATGATACACTGGAGTCACAAAGATCCTGTCACCTTTACCATACTTTATTGGTTAGAATTAAGTCCCAGGTCCTATCTACACTCTAGAGAACAAAAGAAGGAGGGAAACTAGGAACTCTTAAGGGCAGTTCCCCATAAAGGAGTTCTCACTTTAATATCACTCATGCCCATATCCAAATGCCATTCAAAAACATTAATGTGTCCAAAGACTTTTTTTTTTTGTAAGACTAGATCTTGCTATTTTAGCCTGTGGAACCGCAGGCTCACATTACCACAGGGTACCACAGACTCAAGCAATCACCAACCTCAGTTTCCCAGGTAGCTGGGATTACAGGCATGCGCCACCACGCCCAACTATATTTTTGGGGGGAACTAGGTCTTGCTACATGCCCCCAGCAGAACTCGAACCGCAATCCCTGGCACCATGTGCAGCCCCAAAGATATTATTTTACCTTGAAAACACTAATGAGCATATATTTGATTTGAAATAAGAAGCAACACCTCCATGTTGCTGAAGCTGCAAGGAAGGACCCCAGAGTAAAGCAGTCACCATCAGAACCTGCAGGAAAGATCCTGTCACTCAAAAGGATTATGAATGCTGTTCAGGGTAAAATGATAGATGTGCCAGAGGAAAGCTTATTTCAAAACAGCTACAAATAAGCAAAAATAATATCTTAAATCCATGTGCATGAGCACTTCAGATACATAACTGTTTTAAGTTTTAAAGCTAATTCTTCCACAGGGAACACAGTCAAAACATTTATTGCCAAGAATGTACCACATTTTCAACACCTATTTCAACTGTATTGATTACATTTTAAAAATAGCATACATTTGAGAAGCTTCTACTGTGAAACAGTTACAGTTTTGTCAACTTATTTGTCCTCCATTAAATCTTGGAATTCATAGACTTGGATTTGAATAGCATAATAGATAACACTAAAACAGATGTCAGGAATGTTTTATTGCCATGTATGAACAATGCTAAGCTGTTGCCTATAGTGAGAGAGTTTGACTGTTGCAATGTGTGAAGGTAATTTGGGGGCTTTAAAGATGAGTTACAGCTAATCAAGCACTCAAAAATGTTATACTGCTAGTTTGATCGTGGATATTCAATAGATCTTATTTGAGCTTCAACATAACCTTGTAAAATGACCCTTACTTCTTATGTGAGGAAATCAGTGCTTAGAAATTGGGCAACTACCCCAAGGTCAAGCACATAATAATAAAAAGGAATGTTCTGACTTCACGTCTAGTGCTGTTTCCATCATAGAGCCAAATATTCTTATTTAAATCTAGTATGTCTTTAATTTATTATGTCCTAAACACCCTGTGGATAAAGAATGTATTTAAAACAAAACATACTTTTTTGTCCCAATGCTGCCTAGACAGTGGTCTGCAGAAATGGGAGATTTGAAGCTGAGTTCTTGGGCTGCTGCCACCCGCAGATTCCTCTGGGATAGTGAGAGTCAATCCAGGAGCTACCTAGGGCAAAGCTTTCATGACATTCGTACTTGGTAGCAATTAGTAGGGATATCAGGTCTCCATTTGTACTGTGTATATATATGTTACACTTTACATTTCTAAAAACAATGTCAGTTGAAATCAGTCGAGGAAGAATTATTTAATAAAAAATTTTGACAATCTT
This sequence comes from Uropsilus gracilis, assembly GCA_004024945.1. Lineage (NCBI taxonomy): Eukaryota > Metazoa > Chordata > Mammalia > Eulipotyphla > Talpidae > Uropsilus > Uropsilus gracilis. Next base: position 63,038 of record PVHY01007680.1, on the reverse strand, counting down.
TGATTTAAAAATGATACAAGAGATAACATCTTATAATTCACCAAAAACAAAGATTTATTTCATTAAATCATAAAAATATAAAGCATATTTAACTTATATTGGGAAAATATCTTTGAAGATTTTTAGTTTATCACCTAGGTAAACACAGCCAGAGGAAAAGAGAGAAAGAGAGAGAGAGAGAGAGAGAGAGAGAGAGAGAGAGCTGTAGAAGTACCTTACTTCTCTTGACAGTATCCTTTTTGTGTGTGTGAAAGAATATTTTTATGCTTTCAAGAATAGTTCCTTCTGTTGCTCAGCCTTGTGATTCACTGTCCCTGCTCTCCAGTTCCTGACCAAATCAAACAAGGAGCACCAGCCTATGAGAGCCACACCCCACTGGTCACTTCACATGTGTAGGAATCTGACCTCTGCTTGGCCAAGCAAAGCCTTTTAAGAATTCTTCTGGAATTCACAGGGCAGAAAGGACATGCCTTCTTTGAACTTGGGAACTAAGAATTCAGAACCTGAATCAGCTGATGGAGTGAAAAAAGAGAGGGAGAGCAAAGAATTGGAGAAGAGAAGTAGGTCAGGTAGAAATATAAAGAAGGAAATGATAGATAAGTGAAAACAAGGAAAAGAATCCTTCCCATGAAACATATCTTTGAATAAATTGTTTTAGCTTTGAGATGGCATTTTAGCCCAATATTTACTTTGAATTATGGAATAGAAGAGACCCATCAATTTTTAAGGCTTGAATTTCTTTTAAATAGCTACATTCAGTCTGGTATGCTGAGAAGTTCCTAAAAATTATAGTTATAGTAGGGGAAAAAATGGTCTACTGATAGGAATGAAAAACTACTTTCATTAAGAAAGAAAGCTGTTAGATTTAATCTGTGAATAGTAATAGTTTTACTTCTTCTTTGCCAATTTGGATTACTTCTATGTCTTTTTCTGGTCTAATTGCTCCAACTAGAACTTCCAGTACTATGTTGATCAACAGTGGTGAAAGTATATAAGCTAGTTTTGTTCCTGATCTTAGCAGATTTCACATTTTCAACATTAGGTATATCATTTACTGTGGATTTGTTGCATATGTATTCTCTTGTGTTTAGATACACTGTTTATTCTCATTTTACTGAGATCGTTAATCAAAAATAGGTGCTGAATTTTAATGATTATTTATCAAAATTTTCATGTGATTTTAATCTTATTTTATGTTGACATAGTGAATGTCATTGATTAACTTGCATACATTAAACCAGTCTTGCATAACTGAAAAAAACTAAAAAATAAAAATGCAAGCAGTGTAGTGGTAGGATGCAAAATCAGTACACAAAAACCAATTCTTTTATATATGCAAACAATATATTTTTAAAAAGAGCATTTTTAAAAATCCCACTTACAAACACACTAAAATCATGAAATACTTGGAAGTAAATGTAATGAAAAAGTGAAGGACCTAAATATTGAAAACTATAAGGCTGTATTTAAGGAAATAAAAAAGTCACAAAAAAATGGAAAGATATCCCATGCTCATGAATTTGAAGGAAAAAAATCATTAAAATAGCCATAGTATCTAAAGCATTTATAGATTCAACACAATACCAGTCAAAATCCTTATGATTTCTTCCACAGAAATAGGACAACTATAAATTTTTATAGAACCATAAAAAACCCTAAATAGCCAAAGTAATACTGAAAGAAAAGTCAAGAGATAACACTGCCTGACTTCAAATTATACTATACAGCAAAAGTAATGAATGAATAAAGTATGGCATTAAAACAAAAACAGACCAATGAAATAGAAAGAAAACCCATTTATAAATCCACACAAATATAACAGTTAATCTCTGACAAAGGAATCAAGACCATTTAAGGGAAAAAAAGATCTCTTTGACAAATGGTGTTTGGTAAATATGGTTAGACTCATGGAGAAAAGAAAAATAAAAGTAGATCCATGCTTAATGCCATACATAAAAGTTATTTCAAAGTGAATTGATTTATACGTAATAATTGAAATCATAAAATATGTAAAAGAAAAGAGAGGATACAATATGAACATCAGCTACAAAGATTTATTTGGGAACATCCCCAACAGCAAGAGTAATCAAAGAAAAAATAGACAGATGAAACTACAACAAATTAAAAAGTCTTAATACCTCAGAAGAAATCATCACAAACAAAATGGCAACTTATACACTGGGAAAAGATATTTTCACATCATACATCTGACAAAAGGCTAACTCCAAAATATATATAAAACTTATGCAATCCAACAACAACAACAAAAATGGATAACCCATGAAAAAATAGGTGGATACTTTCCTAAAGACATTCAGATGGCATGTGAAGAAAAAGTTCATCCCCATTTATCAATGAAATGCAAACCACAATGAGAAATTGTCTCATCCCTGTGAGAATGACCTATACTAAAAAGAATGGAAACAACTAATGTTGGCAAGGATGTGAGAAAAAGAGAATGCTGAGCCATGTTAGTGGAAATGCAATTTGATGAACCCATAATGGAACAGAGATACCATTAAAAAAAAAAAAAAAGGACTTTCCATATGATCCAACAATACCTCTGCTAGATATTTACCCAAAGAAAATGAAAATACTGATAGAAAAAAAGACTAACATACTTCTATGTTCATAGCAGCACTGGCCACATTGCCAATCATGGAAGCAACTGAAAGCCTTTGGACATATGGTGAGATAAAGAAATTATGGCATTTATACTCAGTGGATTACTATTCATCTATTTAAAATCATGATAGTGTCTTTGTGACAAAAATGGATGGAATCTGAGGAGATGATAATGAGTAAATTGTCCAAAGTGGAAAATATCAGCTGGTCACTTACGCGTGGAATATAAATAACCAAAATACATATACTTGCATGAACAATTCTTAGATTTTGTGAAAAATACTGGTCACCAGAGAGGACATGGGATAGGATAGAGAAGAAAATGGGACATTGACAGAGGAAGTTTGGTAGAGGGTGAGTGATGCATTTGCACATATGAAGGAGTAGAAATATAACCCTAAAGTTATATAAACATGTAAGTTAGTGAAAATTAATTTTTTAAAAGATGTAAAAAAATAGTAATTTGAATGTGTGTTTTCTGTTTTATTGTATAGTTTTCAGGACCTTAGAAAGAATCAGCATTTCCCTTTATCACAGTATTGAAATTGATGGAGATTAAAGGAATCTTAAAGATAATAGAAGGATGTGATTTATTGTTATTCAGGAAGTTTTAATGATCAGAGAAGCCAAGAGCTTATGCTACCATAAAATACATAACATCACATTCTGTATTTACCAAAATGGATACACAATTATGCCACCTAATTTATACTTAATCCATTGTTGGAATAATTTATTTATGAAAATTAACTTGAATAACATTGTAATCAGTGGGAGAACTGGAATAGGGGGAAGCATAAATAGCATAAATAAATAATGAAGGAAAATAAATAAAGGACGATAGTTATGTTCACACTTAGAAACATGTTAGAGCCATAATTTTTCCCTCAGATGAAAGATGAGTGCAAGTGAGTTCATGGTGCAAAAGTTGTGGAAATGGGAAATAGCTTTAGCTCCTGGATTTTCAGAGAATGGCTTAATTTTATAACAACCAACCACTGTCTTGATATGTGCTTGACTCACATCTTATCCCTGTTTTTGCTGATATTTGTGAAAGATTCTATCCTCTCATCATTTTTCAATCTTAAGAACAACTTTCACAGAGACAAATATTGAGAGCACTTACTTTCCACTCCTCACATATTCTAGTGGAAGACAGCCCACTGGAGAACGCTCTCACATCTCTCTGTCTCCTTCACCACTTCCTGAGGATTTGAATGACACTGTCTGTGACAGGGCAGGTAAGTTAATTATGGAGCAGAGTCCTGTGGATTATAGCAGATGCATCCCTCTCCAACTAGCTTCATCTGTAAAAAGTTGAAGCAGTGAAGTGCTGTCAATGTCCCTCAGTTCAACTTCTGAGTCAATCAATTGATTCAGACAGAAATCAAATAAGGAAACGTAGATTTAAGTGATGACTCCTTGAATCCCAGTGAAAATGAGTATGTACTTTCAGTCACTACAGATAAGGTATGATACTATATTCAGTTCAAAACTCTTATACTGTGAGACTTGACCAGAGTTCACGCAACTCTAGTGAGGAAAAGAGCACGGTCCACTTCTTCATTTCTCTCCTCCCTCTATAACCAAGCAATGCCCACACTTTTCATTTCTGTGGTGGCCCTACTCAGCTATGCTACCTCACAACCTGAGAGCAAGCACCTCCTTGGGTGCATTCTTTCAAGATGTCTTGGGCCCAGTCACCCATCCTGAGATAGGTGAGATGTCAGCAAGCCCCACAGTATTTAAATCTGCATCTCCCAATTACTATCCCCATGACCTCAAGCAACCTCAGTACCCCATACATAAAATGGAAAACTATAACACAATAGCATGTGGTTGTTTAAGAGTAAATTCATCGGTGTGCATATAAAGTGCTTCCTATAGTATCTGACATTTAATAAGCATTATGTAAAACTTAATCAAGGATGGAGATGCTAAAGTGTAGTCATAGAAGCACTCCCAAACTTCACTGTTTCTCTTGATGTTTTTTACTTGCCTGAGCAAGTAAAAAAGCAGATCCTCACCATTCAACAGGCTGACAGCCCCTTTTTCTCAGGGATTGCTCCCATCAATTCTTTTTAAAATTTTGTCTTCTGGTTGTGTAGACTGGATGAAGAATAGCATAAGTTTCAAAGCACCAACTTAGCTATTCCTAGACCGTCTGGTATAAGAGTGTCTGGTTACTGGTTTTTTGATGTGAAATACAATTTCTAACTTAGGAGCACAGCCAATATTCAGACAACAGCTAAGCAATTATTTATGGGAAGCCTTCACTATCTCCAGCAGAATCTAACGCAGTGACTAAGTAAAAGGAAGCTTCAATCAATATAAATCAGTCCTGGTTAAACCACATCTGATTAGAAACACAGAGTTTGAAATACATAGTTACAGAGGTAGCAAGTCCCTGTCCACCTTTCCAGGCTCTCATCTCCATATACTATTCTCATTCCCTGTGATCTCACTGCACCATTGTAGCTGTTTCTACCTTACCACCCAACCTACTTTTCCTTCATGCAGTTTCTCTTCATGGAATTCCATTTCATTCTCTCTATGAAGCTTTATGTTGCCTTCTAGAGAACAAGGAATTCCCACAGACCCTGCTTGTACCCATCATCTAGCCTTCATGTAGTTGCCATGGATTATCCCCATCTCCTTCTCCAGAAGATGAGAAACCACTTCCTGTCTTAATCTGGCACACAGCAAAGTGCTTAGCTCTTCAGAGTATTAAGGGTTTCAGTAGATAAGCAATGCAAGTTAATACATCTTGGGACAACATTTTATAAACTCGATATCTGAATTACAGAATTCATCATGAGAGAGATGAACTAAATTTGTTTAATAAATGGCTTAAAGGACCTTTTTTTTTTTTTTTTTCAAAAAGAGGATTATGGTGATAAACCTGGATCATTTTGTTTTCAAAAATAAGGCAGTAGTTTTTTGAGATGGGATTTAAAAGCAAGGAATGAGATTAGGCAAGAGAAAGGATGGCCAACTGTGTCCTCCACACCACCCCTTATCAGCTGAAATCACAAAACAATTTTAGAAAATCACGTAGTCTCTGAAAATTGTCATAAAGATTCACAGTCAATGGAGTAACATGTTCCAATAAAAGACCATATCTTAGTAAGAAGAGTGAGTGTCATTTGCATTATGGCCTTTTCCTGTCCCAATCACCAATTCTGTATATCCCCGGATTGACTGAGGCATGTTGCCTCTAGCTTTCAGCTGAAGAGGGATTTGGATGGCATAGGCATAGCCATGCAGGCCTTGACCCCACACAGGGAGGTACTGGCATGTGGGCAGAGGGAGGGGGGGGTGGAATGCCCCTTCCATATCACTCTCACTCCAGTCAATCTTCAGGACAAGGAAAACCATACATAACACAAACCCTATCATTAAATGAGTGAGCGACAAGGTAAAAATCCAACCCACAAGTCTGAGTTGGACATAGCAGATGGACAACCAAAAGAACCAATGCGTGTGAGATAGGAGAAACAACTATGGAAATATGATGTCACAAAACACACCTATGCACTCACCAGATCTGGAGGACCCAAGACCTCATTCGGTGATGCCTTTTATGAGAGCATGGCACTCCTCCTCACAGCACGGGAGTGGAAAGGAAGTCCAAAGACTGGGGGGATCTGCCCCACACCAAGGTTGCTAAGTGAGGCAGAAGAGAGGATCTACAAAAGCCAATTAGAAATGCCTGTATCCACAGAGAAACTTCTTCAACGACACCGACAGGGGGTGAGACCCCCTAAATCTGACGCCAGAACCATAAGTTAAAACAGCAAAGCAATGGAAATGGGATTGGAGAAGACAATCTCCAATAAGAAAGCATGGAAAGACCACAAATAAATATAGACTGGCTGCCCAATGTAAACTTAAGACTGAAAACCTACCAGCAAGGCTTGCCTGGTTCTAAGAACACTTTCCCTCACCCAATGAAAGAATACAACCACAAGAAAGAAAGAGACTAGTGGACTTAACACAGACTAGCAAACAACAAAGAGTAGAGTGTGAGAGAATGGAGGGGGCACCAAAGGGAGGGGGAAGGTATCCCAAAAACCATTTACTGAGGTTGTGATTTAAAGAATAAAAATAAATAATTTCTTTTAAAAGTCAAGTAAGTTAAGAAAAAGCATGCCATCAGACTATTCTAAAGAATCAAAGAGCATAAGGATACATGTTTCTCATCACAGATAAATGTGCTTTTTCCCCATGAGTGATTTAATTTCTATTATCAATTTGCATATCTAGAGTAACCAGTGTCTAGGTTTTATTTCCCCATTTCAAAATGAATCTTCTCACCAGTGGGAAAGGAGACCAAATGTCTTGACAGCAAGCTCACTTGATTATACACAGAACTTCAGGTGTGACCTAGCAGTGAGTAGGCCCATAGGGACCTGCTCTTGTTACCATTCCAGACCTCTTCAAAAATCATGGGAAGTGAAGCCTCTGGTGTCAAAGATACGTTCTTTCAATAAAGATTCATGCTTTGCAAGCCTTCAGTCTGAGGATCTATGAACACAATGAGGATGAATAAGATGGCAGAAGAGAGGCAGTAAAAATGCCTTCTCTGATGAGAGACCAGGTCAACACTGAGGGTTTCTATTTGTGATGACATGTGCGATTAGCTGTCTTCTTCCTTCTTTCACGGTACAACTTTTCCTGAAGAAGAAACACTAGCTTCCTATCATCATCCTTTTCTTTGGAGTAGAACATTATTTTTCATACAGTTAAGGAGCAACCTACGGGTGAGACTCATCCTTGCAAAAAAAAAGTTCTGCAGAGAAATGACAATGTCGCCCCTGACCTGTGTCAACCTGAAGGTCAAGGAGTAACTGATGGAGACAGTGTTTGTCTCCAAGTTGAACTGCAGGGTGAGCCTATGGAGAGGAGTGAAGATTAATGCAGGGAAAACAGAGTTGAACCCTTGGCACCTGGAATAGTGACTGGCACACCATTTATGGACTTGTGCAAGGAGCCCTGAAGTGTCAGATATTCTCAACTTCAATGATATCACATAGAAAAAGAAATACTGTTTTTATCTCACAATGTTGATCCATTGCATACAGGAGACATCTGTAACCCAACTGGGCAAATATAAGTTTATTTGTTTCCCCTCCCCTCGCTTGTAAAATAGGGTTAAAATAGCATTTTCACAATAGGAGTTATATTCTTTATGAATATTTGTTTTCCCAGAAGTATTTGTACTGTTCAAAAGCATGATATGGAGAATTCATGATCATTTCACAATGAAGGAGGCTTGAGTTGAAAATAATTTTGAAAACTCAGAGGTAGATAAGGGACCACTCTTGTCCCTTAAGAGCATCACACCTACTATCACTTCCTGAGGAATTATTCATGTATATCAGTAAACATAAAGTTATTAAGCGCCCTTCTAACCCCTTACTCAGACTGTGAACAGGTGTCACCCGCCTGCAATGCCTATCTGTTTATCGGTTTTTTCATCAATGCAAATGAGCAAGAAGCAGATGGCAGGGGTTATATTCGTGTTCTGGTTCTAATTGGCACATTTTAAATTTTCTGCAAAATAAAAGTAATTTCATTAACCACTACTCAGGCAAATGACTAGCTGATCCTTTCAGCGGGTCCCCAGAATTTACCTAGGATGTTCTTACACAGAAATGCTGTTTTCAGAGCGCCCCCTGGAGCTGTCATTGAGTGACTGACTTGGAGAAACAGCCTAGAAAGTTGGAAATGATACAGGCTTCTGGAAAGTAGATTTCCCAGTGTTTCTGATAAGTCAATAACCATTGTTCATTGTATGAAGAGGTAGAACATCATAGATGGTTAATGGTACCCCCTGGCAGATCTAGTGGATTCTAGCATCCATACCTACTAAGAGGCTCTAAGCAAATTACCCAAACACTCTAAGGTTTAACAGCCCTTACTTGTGTAAGTGGTGCCAGTAATGATTCCTATATTGTATAATAGCAATTACGTTTAAATAGGTACTGGAGAAAGGCTCCTCAAATTTTAATATTGAGGCAAATCAGTGATAATCTTGATAAAATGCAGATTCTAACTGAGCAGTTATCATTGTCACAAAAGACCAAAGTAACAATCTCAGTTACTTTGAAGCTGCTGGTTCTTATATTTTCAGTAGCAAAGCTTTAAAGAAGTTGTCTTGAATCAGAAATTTAATAAAGATTCAGTAAATGTTAGCTTTTTAATAATGATGATGATTAAAGACCCCAAGTCAGACTCAGCAAGCTCAACTCTCTTGTAACCCACAAGAACACTGTTTTTCAAGAGATGTTTTCATGTATTTAAATTAAAATATATTGGGGTTGTAGAACACTTAATGGTCACCCAAATACACCTGTCCTAAGATCTGAAGCCTACAAAAGTTACTTTGTAAGGAAAGGGATTCTTCCCAGACGAGATTACAGTTAGAATTCTGAGTTAGGGAGATTACCCTGAATTATGTAGATGAACCATAAATGCCATGTCAAGTGTTCTTATAAGAAAATGACAGAGGTTATACCCAGACACAAGACAATGTGGAGAAAGAGGAGAGATAAAAGATAGTTGTCCAGAAGCTAAGAAAAGCCAACAGTTTTCAGAAATTAGCAGCAAAGTATTCTCCCTGGAACTTCCAAAGGAATTATAGGACTGCTGGCACCTTATGAAGAGAAAAAAAGTGATTTTAAGTTGATACCTAGACATTTAACAGCCCAACAGCCGTCTCAATGCCAGTCAGCAACTGGACTTCAAGTAAAGGACCAGAGCTTATGCTTACAAACTCAAGTTTCTACTTTGTTTTTCCCAGGCACCTTTTAAAATAGCCACTGAAGAATTACCTGTGAATGGGTAGGGGAAGTGGTACTGTAACATACCTCTAAAGAGGCAGAACCTTCACTCCCAAATTACATACAATGTTGTAAACCATTGTTACCTCAATACAATAATACAATTTTAAAATAATAAAATAACCACTGAGTGTTCAGCCCATATGATTTAGTGATTTCCTTCCCTACCACCGTAGAAGTCACAGGTACTACTATATGCTCTCCATCTCCTGCTGACATGTGACCTGCAGAGAAGGGGAAACCCGTTGATAGAGCCCCAGAGGTTCTGGAATTTTATGACTTTCTTTGTGAAGGTATTGAAATTGTGTCTTCAGTCCAAACAACCCAGGGAATTTTTACTTCAGAGTAGAGGCTCAATGCTGAGGGTGCCCCGTGCCAGGTCAGCTGGTTCAGCAGTGCTCAACCGGTGATGATCCCCTTTTGCTTAACTGAGTACATCAGCTGGGTTCCATTACTCACATGGTTTTGAATTTCAGCTTCCAGAACTGAGAAAAAATAGAGTTCCATTGCTTTATCTCTCAAATTTGTGATAATTTATTTTGTAAATGGATAGTTTACTTAATTAACATTTCTACCTTTACAGGATAAATTGGTAATATCTTGAAAGTGGACCGTGTTACAGAGTAATTTTCTTATGACAAAAATAAGATCCTGACTTTTCACCAAAAAAAAAAAAAAAAAAAACAGAGACTAGTAGTATATCAATAATGAGAATTGATTAAATAAATTAGAAAAATCCTATATTCTGCATCCACACTAAATATAGAAAGTTGCCCCACTAATGGTGAGAGAAGCCAGATGAACAATAAAATTATAATTTCTATTGGTATGCTCTCCTGGTCTAGACTATTCTTCTACCTTTCAAGAAACAACCCCGGAATTTTAATGAAAGAACTTTTTGTAGGTGGGGTGTCTGGAGGATGGGGGGATGCTCCAACTCTCTGTAGATCCTGAAAGAAACATGTCAACCTCTGACACGCAAAACTTCAGGTGTCTGCCCATCCCAGAGTAAGTGGGCTGGAAAAATTGGCTACTTGGTCATCATAGTTTGTTTTCCCAATTTGCTTATCACAGTTACTTAACCATATGTTAACATTTTGGAGGAAAAACTGACAATCCAGAATTCTATATATAACCAATAAATTAGGTGAAATAAAGATTTGGGGTACAACAAAAATCAAAACAAAACTAGTGAAGTGGTCCTCAAGAAAAGTCCAGAAGAGGTCATAGAGCAAACAGTGCAGTATGAATATTGATGCAAACTTGGATTAACACTAAGATAGGAAAATAGAAAAAGGTAAACCTAAAAGACATTTCTCTAGTTTTCAATCACTAAAAGATAAATATACTGATTTATGAGACTTGTAGCACAAAAGTAAAATGTAAACAAGAGCAAAGAATGAAATTAGTAAGTTCTTATAAATGAAGAGATCATTTGAAAACAGGCTATGATAAACACAAGTGCATGTTGTAAACCCTTTTAAAAGAAAAGTTACACTAGATACTAGTTTTAAACAAGAAGGAGGAGTTTATTCCAGGCTTACAACAGAGGAGAGAGCTGGAACTCCACTGCAACTAAAAGCAAGGTGATTTTATAATTATACCTTTGAGATATATATATATATATATATATATAATAAAATATAGAAAGTTGCCCCACATATATATCATTATATATTATATTATATTACATTACATTACATCATATCATATCATATTATACTATACTACCTCACTAGTTCTATATACATATAAATAAATAAGTTATTTTTATTGAATTAATGTTTGTTTACAGCACTGTATATGGTGCAGAGTATAACTTTACACGTCTTCAAATGTGTGTTGAATGCTGGGGTGAGCTAATGGAAAAGTCCTGGAGAACATTAGCTGGAAGATTTATCACCATGATTGGACCATCTGGGTTTGCTAATTATTGTTCATTGAAGTGAGACCCGCCCTCAGAAGATAAAGGCCTTATCTTTCTCTGTTATTTCTTTTCCAAGCAATGACTCCCATTCAAAAGATCTTAATGTACAGCCAGATTTAGGAAACACCCTTTTTAACAAACTAAGGTTGGGTTTTAGTTTTGTTTTTTTCAAATAAACAGCAGTAGTAACAGTGACTGCACCCCAATATCTATAGTTTGTTCTATCTCCATTTCTCCTTTTCTTCAAATCATACAGATATCTGGTCACTGGTTTATGAACAAAAGTAATAATTTACCTTATTAGTCCAAACAGCACAGAGGAAGAGCAGTCTAATTCGATACCTTGAATTGTATTTACATGAACATAAAATAAGCAGTGAGTATGCAGTGTGGAACATTTATGACTCACCATGTAGAGATGAATTGTACTCACTGAGAGCTTTACCTTTAAACTGACTTACAGAAATGCTGCTATCAAAGCAATAAATGCTAAAGGAACACCAAGAAATTACAAGGAAGGAAGAAGTGGAATTAATGAAGATAAGACTGGGCTTCCTACTGTAAAAGAACAAACAGAAATGAAAGAGAGCTATTACAGACCCTTAGCAGTACTCTAACCATATAAGGGACAGTGCTCAATAGCAGACAGGTCACTATGAGTTTTCACTAATGCACATGATTGTAAGGCCACTCACTCAGGCTCAGGGAACAGCAACCAGGGGGGTTATTTAACAAACAGGGGAAATGAGGATTCTAAGGCCACAAATGGCTACCTAGTTCACTTCAGATAGCATCATGATGCTCAGAAGTCCCAAACAAAAGCTGTGCATCCAATTGGAGCTACCTGGTCAGTAAGGGGCCTGGAGCTTGGAGCAGCAGGACATGGTCCAACTCAAGACAATGGAAGACACTCACAGTTGGGTGGCTGAGATGACACAGCAGCAGCCCCAGGCCACAATTTGTTGAACAGCACATGGATCAGGAGATAGTAGTGGACACAAGACCATACAGTCATGGAGAGAACAGCACCAGGAGATAGAGCAGGATGATGGAGCAGAGGTGATTCAGAAACAAAGTGACAGTCACCCATCAACAGTACTGGGCAGCAGTGGCCAGAAGTTTGGGCCACTGGTCATTAGTGTCACAGTTCCTGGGGAGTTGTTGGTTCACACCAACAATAAAATATTTGGCAATTCTTCAAGATACAGGTCGGAGGCCTGGTTCTTCTTTCAGACAGAAGCAGGCAGCAGCCCTGACCTCTGCAGAGCTCTTCAGTTTCTCTGCCAAGCTCTTCAGCTTATCTTCTTTCTTCAGGGGTCAAGAACAGAGTGTTTCTCAAGCACAGAGTGAGCTCCAAGCTAGCTCTTCCCCTGCCTTACATCCTGTTTCAGCCTCCCCTTCCCCCACCCCCCACCACTACCATCTTCAAGTCTGATTGGACTGTCTTCAGTCAGTCATCAGGCAAACTGGAACAGTTATCCAACAGCTCACAGCTCATATCAACGCTTCAGGCCTCCTGCTGTCTACAGTTGGAGGGAGCCCAGCACCAGAGCTAGTCCTGTAGGTCCCCAGCAGTTGCCTGCCCTCATGTTGCACGGCCAAGGAATTGCAGCTGTCCTCCATCACTGCTGGCCTCTCCCAGCAGCCTTGGTCCCAGTGGGGCCACTGGTGGCTCCAGTGGTCATTTTGCCACACTGCTACTTGTACTGCCCACAAGCAGTATGCTGGGGCCAAGTGCAGGAGCCTCAAAGTGGGGAGATGTCTCCAGTTTCAGAATGGCTGATCCTCGAGAATACCTTCTACAGAGGTCTCCCAACACCAAGTGGCAGCAGCTGCCTGCCTTTCCATATAGGAACTGACCTGTGCATGATAGGGAAGAGACACTGATCTTTACTGAAAATTCCTCTGCCCTGGACACTTTCTGTTTGTTTTATCTCTGCTGTTTCTCTCAACCGTGTCATAAGGAAGGTTTTGTGTGTTTGTTCATTCTACAGATGAGGAAACAAGGCTTCAGAAATACTACCTCTGTCAAATGTATCCAGTTAGTAGAAGTTCAGAATTTGAACTCATTTGTGAGCTCCAAACACTCCTTTCTCTGGCTTCTTTGCTACCTCCCACTCTATCATAGTGGGGAAGAAAGGGCATACCATGCAACTGGGGATAGGGAGCATCTTGGAGAGGAGAGCATTACCCAGGCACCACCTCCAGAGCCTTGAGTTAATCTCTGCCCTGTCTCTATCTAGGGATAAGCTAGACAGTAGATTGTAAAGATGCACAGACAAATCCAGGAGAGCAGGACAGCAAGTAAGAGTTTAAGATGGGATGTGGTTGGCGGAGAGGAAGTTGCAATGCTGCATGATTCTCCCTGGACAGAGATGACCCTGTACCTATGATAAGTGTCATGACTGTGTATATAGATGTTCATGATGAGCAAAACCTTTAGTGAGCTATTTGGAGTGATTCATCAGGCCAGACAAATGATTCCAGGGCTTCAACTACTGTCCTGTGGTGCATTTGGTTTTGGCATTCCTGGGCTTTCTGTTTTGCAACAAAATCACATTCAATTGATCAGGGTGGATTTGAGCCTGCATCTTCTGTCATGGTCTCATGCATGGGGTGCAGAGTTCTCCTTTCCAAATGGGGTTAATTTCAAAGGACAACTTTTGTTATGTTTTGGGTCAACCATGCCTGCTATTTGTAAAAATGCTTCAGTGAAAATTCTGACTATTTTTCCAAATTCCAATTTGTCAATGAAGATAGCAGCAATGGTATCTCTTAGTCCAGGTCTCTACATAAATGCAATTATCCCACCGTGGGGATCTTACCCTAAGCCATTAATAGCTCCATATGATGAGAGCCAAGGATGTAATTGAAGGTGACAATGAGGTAGAAGAAAGGGTCATTGTGCAACATGTAATCTGAGGGTGTCACAGGTTGTCAAAAAACTATCCCAGTCTACACTAACCTGTAAGATACCTTGCGATTTATGTTACAAACTGAAAAGCCTATAATACCAAGACTCTCCATAAGTCCTCTCCTGCAGGAGGTAGCATGTGTGGTGGACTCAACCTAGTATCATATCAGGGCATGATTGCACAAGAATTGGAACCACACTGCTTGATATGCTATTTATTTTATAAGATGTATTGTTATAAAAAAGAGGCCAAAATGAAATCATGCTACTATGATCTATTTAATTCTTAGAGGATTCCACATTCTTGTCTATTATTCACCTGACGATCCAATCATTTTTTTTTAAAAAGGGGGATTTAAATGTTTCTGAAATAAAGTGATTTTTATTCACACACAAGACATAGGTTTTAGAATGATATACATTTGCTCTATGTACTATTCATAATACATAAATCTACAAGCAATAATATGCTTATAGTTAAATGTAGCCATGTTAGTTTCAGCAGTCATCAAAATGATTATATGATGACTTTATGCAATGAATCTACACCTCTGACATCAATCTACAGCAATTGTTTATTTCACACAGCACTCAAATGTATCTGTAAATTTCCCATTCTTACATAATATCAATATGAGTCAAATAATGTGTTCTCTTTACTTCCACAGAATACTATCAGTAGACTTTAATGTGAAGAAAACAAATAATAAAAATAAAACAAAGTAGCCTATAGCAAATGGACATGGATATTAGCTGCAACCTCCAATCAGTGCTTGATTTTCTGATTTCTAATATAATCAAAACACCTTGGAAAATATGTGCTTTCCTAGAATATGATTTAATTTTCAGCAATCATCTTTTTCAAACCCCTTATTTATACCACTTATAAATCTTTGGCCTCAGTGGTATCATATTTCAAGGGATGGAAGTTGTGAACAATATCAATTGATTATGTGCCTGAGACACTAAGCCCATTGAACTATTTGCTCAAATGCAAAAAGTTTCATTGGTGCATGCAAACTACCACTTCTCAAGTGATAAAACACTACAATGTCTTATAAACCCCTTTTCTATAGGTCTCCTGGGATTTGCTTTAAGTATGTGCATAAATAAATTATAAACGGATACATCACAGCAGCCTGAACTGAGCAGGGTAATACTCAATGGGTGAATTTTAAACTGTGCCCAGCAGTAAAGAGAAGTGTTCAGTATCAACTAGACCATGCTTGCTTCATAATCTTTTACATATCTCCCATCCCAGGATTTTCCAGGAGTCTTCTGGTTTCCATCATCATAGTGAATCTTTCTTCCATCTCAGGCACAGATAAACATTCTATGTAGCCTTATTAAAATGAACTCCTGCATGAAGTATTAGGAAAAATTTAATTAGACTTCCAGGAAATCCTGTCTGTGATGACACCTGATATGAACATTTACATAGTAGCCTATGTGGAGAAATAAATGAAGAAAAGTATCGTGGTAATTATAAAACATTACTGGAGAACTGGAGCAGGACAAAGACTCATGCTGTGCCCTGTGAATTAGCTCTGCTCACATGACATGCAACAAGAGCTATATCACAGGACCCAATGAAAAACTGCCATGGCCATGTGGCATGCAAATTAAAGGGAGAGCAAGGCTTCCAGTCTTGGCACAGCAACTACACAGCATATATTGGAAACTGTAAAGCTTGCCTATAAATCCAGAGCCTTGGGAGACTAAATGGAGTCTTAAATCAGAGAAAGCAAAAAGAAGGTTCAGGAAGAAGACTCATTAGCCAAATCCCTACTGTGATTTAAGGATTTGCTAAGAGGGAGGAGCTGATAGCACATTTATCAAATCTCAGATTAAATCCTTTAAGACACTGAAATTATAATGTAAGATCATAATACTGTTGGCATTTTGTAATGAAAACTTTGAAATCCAGGGGATAAAGGAACCAATTTCTAAAGACTGATTTGAGAGGTTTTGAGATTATTCATTCATTTTCTTGATTGACCAGTGTTACTGCTAATAATCAAATCCTAACAGCATCTGGGAAAAAAGAAACCTGGTGCTCTCTCTTATTGCTCCTCAGCCTACTCAGGGTTCTTCCTTTGTTCTTGTGGTCCCCTCTCCTCATTTCATCTTTATATTCTCTCTCTCTCTCTTTTTTTTCATACAAAGAAGAGTAGAATTCAACCTAAAACTGCTGCCTCCTGGCTGCTCAGTTCAGTATTTCTCCAGGCAGAAGAGCAGAAGCAGCTTGGAGTGCAGGCTGGGTAGCAGTAAATCCCTGGCTGAGGTGCAATGTGTTGAGTGCTACTGAGAAGGGGGCCCACCACTGAAGATGCCTAAGAAGTTGTGGATTCTGTTTCTTGTCCAAATCTCATATCTGATTCTAACAATGAACTTGAACTCTCTATCCTTCACTGAAGGCATCTGAAGGTATTTGATATGAACACAGTGGACATAGCAAAGGCCAGGCTATTGACCAGGAATATAAAATTTTCAAAAATAACTAGAAGGAAGTATTAGCAAGACTACAAGTCAAAATTGCTAGATTCTTCTTATGTTCATAACCTGCTGGTCTGTTTATTGGTTTTCCACAGCATTCAGTCAATCTGGTTCAACCTCCTTATGAATATACATGTATCAATTGCAGTAATTACTCATCAGGCAGTCTTTTGATATGCTAACAGGGACTATTGATCAATAAGAATCAACTGCACAATGTAATTATTTTAATCATTTTTTTCACCGCAGTAACATTGGATTACACCATTGCATATAATTCCATGGTACAAAGTCACATCTTTTCTGTTGTATGTGAGCATATCATGCTCATCACCAAAAGCATCCAGAGTTCCTTACCATAGTCCACTGGGTCTCTCCTCCTTTTGCTCCTATTGTACCCTCTGGAACCTCAATTCTACAGTCATATTTCTAGGGTTTGTTTTTGGTTCAGTTTTGTCTGTTCCTTTGTTTTGTTCTTTTATATTCTCATATATCAGTGAAACTATCTAGTACATGTCTTTCTCCTCACTTGTTAGCTAGACCTCTCCAGTTATCTCCATGTTATTGCAAATAAAAAGATTTTATCTTCTTTATAGCTGACTAGTACTCCACTGTGTGTATTTATCATATCTTTTAATCCACTCTTTTCTTACCAGGCTTAGATTGCTTCTATAACTTGGCTATTGTAAATAGTGCTGCAAGGAACATAAAATACATTATATGTGTTATAAAATTTACAATTATAAAATACATTTATTATATAAAATATTTATAATACAAGATAATGTATAATAGATATAAAATATATGTGATATATAAAATATATGTGATTTATAAAATATATTTCATACACATATTGAATATCTATCTTAATACTTACAAGAGAAAAGCACTAAAAATATAAAAGCAGATTTCAATGGTCTTCAGGCAGGTCTCGGACTGAATTTATCAAAGACTGAGTTTTAATGCCCCAGGAACTCCAGTGTGAGAGGCTACTCACTGCACAGCCCAGAAGTGCTGGTGCTGCATAACAGACTAGGGAACCAAGGACACTGACTACCCAAGTCTGTCAAGATACTCCAACCAAAAAGATTTATATGACAAACCCTAAGCATACCACTAAATAAAGTCACCCACTTAGGGGCACTGAGAAACATTTAAAACTCATCAATCTAAAAGAGGAGAAACAACAAAAAAAAAGAGATAGACAATACAATAGAAACAAAATATATTCACCACATCCATTGACTAAAGGAACTTGTCCCCAAAAACAGCCACCACAGCAGCAAAAGCACAAAGGCAGAAATAACAACAACTTGATCGGTTTCACCAAGCCATCTAATTCTAGAGCAGCAGTGATTCAATAAATAGAGCAAGTCTGAAGGGAAAACACAGGAAGGAGGAAGAATGCAAATACTCAAGCAAGCCCTAAGAAGAATAACTCACCACCAAAGGATAAACAATCTGCAGAAAACCACATGGAGAACATGGAAGAAATGCTATATGTGTCAGGCAAAGAATTCAGAATCTACTTGTTAAAAGCATTAAAAGAAACAAGGGAAGATAGGAAAGAAAGGGAAAACAAGAGGTCAGAAACTTTTAATGAGCTAAAAGAAGTAGTAGAAAAATATAAAAAAGAATGCACCAAAATGACCAATATCACTGACGAACAGAAGGATGAGATTGAAACCCTAAATAAGAAGCTGAACGAGATACAGTTTCTAAGAGGAGCAATAGAAGAGCTCAAAAATGCAGGGGAAAGCAGATTAGAAGAAACAGAACGAATTAGCACATGAGAGGATGCAGAAGTAGAGAGGACAAAGAAAGAAAAAGAAAGAGATAAACAAAGTAAGAAGATAGAAGAAAAAATCCAAGATCTGTCAGATACCATAAAGAAAACAAATATAATAGTAACTGGAATCCCAGAAGGAGAAGAGAAAGACATAGGATCTGAAAGACTTTTCAATGAAATAATGGAGGAGAATTTCCCAAATCTGAAGAAAGAAATGAAAATAGACATACAAGAAGCAAAAAGGACACCAAAATACTTTAATGAAAGAAAAAACAGAGCAAGACACATCATAGTAAAACTTTCAAGAGCCAAAGATAAAGAAACAAGAGAGAAGAAACAACCTACAAAGGAAAACCCATTAGACTGATGCCAGATATCTCAGAAGAGACTCTCCAAGCAAGGAGAGAATGGGGCCACATCTTCAAAACACTCCAAGACAAAAAGTGCAAGGCAAAAATACTCTACCCAGCAAAACTGCCCTTTGTTTATGAAGGAAAAATTAGAACCTTCTCAGACAAACAAAGCCTCCAGAAATTTGCTACTACCAAACTCCCACTCCAAGAACTCCTGCAAGTAGCCCTAAGACCGAAACCCATGGAAAAATTAAAAGAATGAACAACTTAAAAGAAAAAGAGAAGAAACTATATCAGGACCCCAAATGACCACCAGGAATCCAGTGTTAGAACCTCAAACATCAATAATTACTCTAAATGTCAACGGGCTAAACTTATCAGTCAAAAGACACAGAGTTGGATTAAAAGACAGACTGCTGCCTCCAAGAAATACATCTGATCCCAAAAGATAAGCATAGACTAAAGATAAAAGGATGGAAAACAATTCTACAAGCAAATGCCCCCCCCCCAAAAAAAAGCAGGGGTAGCCATTCTTATAGAAGACAGAGCAGATTTCAAAATTTTAAAAAAGTGACAAAGGATAAACAAGGTCACTACCTAATGGTTCAAGGGTCAACCCATCCAAAAGACATAACAATTATCAACATATACTCACCAAATGAGGGTGCACTAAGATTTATAAGACAGCTACTAAGAGAACTTAAAACAAATATTGGTGAAAACACATACATAGTGGGGAACTTTAACACCCCACTCTCAACAAAGGACAGATAAAAAAAAACAACGCTACACAAGGACACAAAAGCCTTAAAAGAAGACCTAGACAAAATGGACCTAATAGATATCTACAGGACACTAGAAGAGAATACACCTTCTTCTCAAATGCACATGGATCATTCTCTAAAATTGACCACATACTAGGCCACAAGGCAAACTTGAATAAATACAAAAAGATTAAAATACCAACTTTCTTCTCAGTTCATAAAAGCATCAAACTAGAAATCAACAATAAAAAGAAAGCAGGAAGAGCATCCAACACCTGGAGACCAAACAACATGCTATTAAATGAAGACTGGGTAATTGAAGAAATTAAAGAAGAAATTGAAACCTACTTTGAAACAAATGACAAAGAAAACACAGCATTCCAAGATATCTGGGACACAGAAAAAGCACATCTAAGAGAAAGGTTCATAGCAATACAGACCCATACCAAAAAGCAAGAAAATAACCAAAGAAATACCCTTATCTCCCAAATAGAAAAATTAGAAAAATAGCAACCCCCCCAAAAAAAACCCAGCAGAAGACAAGAAATAATAAAAATAAAAGAAGAAATAAATAACCAAAAAGACTATGCAGATCAACAAAACCAAAAGCTGGTTATTTGAAAAATTAAATAAAATTGATAAACCCCTTGCAAAGCTCACAAAGGAAAGAAGAGAGAAAATACAAATAAACAAGATCACAAATGAGAGAGGAGAAATAACAACAGACACAAAGAAATCTGAAACATAACAAGAAATTACAATTAACAACTCTATGAAAATAAATACAACAACCTGGATGAGATGGACAGATTCTTAGAAAGATACAACTATCCAAAATTGAACAAAGAAGATATAAAACTTAAATAAACCAATTACAAACAGTGAAATAAAAGCAATCATCAAAACTCTACCTAAAAACAAAAACCCAGAACCAAATGGCTTTATAAATGAATTCTACCAGACATTCAAAGATGAAATAATGCCTGCACTGCTAAAACTTTTTCAAAAAATTGAGCAAGAAGGAAAACTGCCAAACACATTCTATGAAGCAAACATCACACTCATACCAAAACCAAATAAGGACAGCACCAAGAAAGGCAACTATAGGTCAATTTCCCTAATGAACATGGACACAAAAATTTTAAACAAAATCTTGGCAAAACAAATCCAATGATGCATAAAAAGCATTATTCACCATGACCAAGTGTGATTTATCCCAGGGGCATAAGGATGGTTCAACATCCAGAAATCAATTAACATAATACACTACATCAACAAAGAGAAAAACAAAAACCACATGATCATATCAACAGATGCAGAGGAAGCATTTGATAAAGTCCAGCATTCATTCATGATAAAAGTCTTTGAATATTTGGGAGTAAAGGAACATACCACAAAATAATAAAAACCATCTGACAAGCCTACAGCAAACATCATCCTAAATAGGGAAAAACTAAAATCATTCCAATTAAGATCTGGAACAAGGCAAGTATGCCCACTCTCCCCACTACCTTTTAACATTGTACTGGGTAATAAGGTACAAAAAATACATAAAAGGGATACAAATGGAAAAAGAGGAACTGAAGTTATCATTATATGCAGATGACATGATTCTCTATATAGAGAACAAAAAAAAAAATCCACAGAAAAAATACTTGTAATAATAAGCCAGTTCTATAAGGTAACTGGATACAAAATCAGCACACAGAAGTCAGTAGCTTTCCTATATGCAAAAAGCCAAATAGAAGAAATCAGAAAAACCATCCCTTTTACCATCGCACCAAAAAAAATTAAATACTTGGGAATAAACCTAACAAAATACATGAAAGAACTATGCAAAGAAAACTTTAAAATGCTGCTAAAAAAGATAGAAGACATAAGGAAATGGAAAGACATTCCCTTCTCATGAATTGGAAGAATTAATATCATCAAAATGGCCATCCTATCAAAATCAATCTACAGATTCAATGCAATCCCAATAAAAATCCAAATGACGTTCTTTAAAAAGATAGAACAAAATTATGGAAATTCATTTGGAATAATGAAAAACCTTGAATATCAAAATACCTCCTGATCAGAAAAAAAAAAGGAGCATGGAGATATTACAATTCCAGGCTTCAAACTATACTACAAAGCCATAGTAATTAAAACAGCTTGGTATTGCTACAAAATCAATCAGACCAATGGAACAGAATTGAGTGCCTTGAAATAAAACGATACATATATAGTCAGCTATTCTTTGACAAAGAAGTAAAAAACTTACAATGGAACAAGGACAGCCTTTTCAAAAATTGGTACTGGGAAAACTGGTTCAAAATATACAAAAAAATGGACTAAGACAGCTCTCTCACATCATGTATTAAAATAAACTCAAAATGATAAAAGACTTAATGTAAAACTGGAAACCATAATATACATAAAGGAAAACATGGGCAAAACCCTCCATGAGTTACAATACAGAAATTCATTTCTGGATACATCTATAGCAGGTAAAAAATGAAGGAAAACATAAACAGCTGGGACTACATCGAACTAAAAAGCTTCTGGACAGCAAAAGAGACAACAGAAAAACAAAAAGAAATCCATTCAAGTGGGAAAAAAATTTTGCCCTCCATATAAGTGATAAGGGTCTGATAACAAAGATATGCAAAGAACTCATACAACGTAACAAAAACAAAGTGAAAAACCCAGTTAAAAAATGGGGAGAATTAAAAAGACACTTCTCCAAAGAGAAAATACAAATGGTCAACAGGCACATGAAAAAATGTTCATCACTAGCAATCATGGAAATGCAAATCAAAACCACCTTACACCAGTAAGAATGGCCCACATCCAAAAAAAGGGCAACAAGTGCTGATGAGGATGTGGAGAGAAGGGAACACTCTTACACTGCTGGTAGGAATTTAAACTGGATCAACCTCTTTGGAAAGTTGTGTGGAGGGCCCTCAAATTAATGAAAATGGAACTACCATTTGACCCACAATTGCTCTCTTGAGAATCTACCCAAAGGAAACCTCAGTGCTTGTACAAAGGGACACCTGTGCTCGGATGTTTGTTGCAGCATTATTTATAATTGCAAGGACATGGAAGCAACTGAAATGTCCCAAAACAGATGACTGGATGAAAAAGATGTATATATATATATATATATATATATATATATATATATATAGTATATACACTATATATAGTGTATATATATATACACAATGGAATATTATTCATCTATTAAAAATGAAAAATTTGATGATTTTATGATAACATGGATGGACTTAGAAGAAATCATATTAGCAGAAACAACTCAGAAAGAAAAAGACAGAAACCAAATGGTTTCACTATCATATGGGACACGGGATAAACAAAAAACCACGAAGAAAAGTCAAAACAAGCTAACAAACAAATTCAAGCACACAACTTGGGGGTGGGAGGCCAGGACAGGGTGGGAACGGTCAGGGAGGATGGGGGGGATGAACCCCGGAGATCACAAAGATGTGAAATTATAAATAAATACTTTAATTAAAAATAAAATAAAAATATAAAAGCAATTAAAAGCCTCATAAGGGTCTGACAGGGGAAAATGGTATTGAAAATGAGAGTGTATGGAGAGATTATATTATTTGCTCATAGGCATATTTTATTTTTATCCTTGCTAGAGGTTTCTGTATTGAAAAAATATATATCAATTGTATTATCATTATGTATTATCATATTCAGTTTTTTAATAATGCTACATATTTGAACAAAACTTTATCATCAATAAATTGTTGATGCTGTGTATTTTGTCTGTATTGCAAAATCCTCTAAGCTACTTAGTTATAAATTGTGTGATTTGCTCATTGTGTCTCTTGATGTTGAATTCTTACAGCAAGAACTACAAAAATACATCTAACACAAAGAAGTACTGCTCACCCTAGTGACTTAGAAGCATGTGATTTCCATCAGTCACTATGGTAGTTGGGAGCACTCATAACCAGATTTGAAACTTCATTTAGAGAGGAGCCCCCTGGCAGCCACTCCAGGCTAATCTCTCCTGTCTCTCCTCCTTCAGGCACTGTGCTTATATCCTCCCTTTAGGGGGCAAGAGGAAAATCCCTAATCCTCATGAGTCCACAGACAGATCTGAATTTATTTTTTGTTTCTTTTTTTTTTTACTTAATAAATACCAGGTTTTATTATCAGCTTGGAGTATCAAACTTAGGGTAGCAATAACTATACCCAGTTGTTTTTTTTATAAGAAATCAATGTTTTTAAAGTAAGGTAGCATTAGTTTACCTCACTATCATTCAGGTGTTGTTACTACACCACACTCACCACCAATGCATCCACAGTCTACCCGAGTCCACAGTGCTGCTTCCCCACTTTGTTCTCCCCCCCCCACCTTCCCAACTCCCTCTGGAGGCCTCTATCTAATCTTAGAGGTCACCACCTCTGGAGAGCATATCTCAAGGCCAGAGGGAAGACAGTAAGTTCAAGAAATAACCTTAATGCCATGGCACTGCTGGGTTTCTGGTGGGGAACAAGCTTCAGGGGTGCTGATGGTTTCCTCATTTCTAATATTCCCTTGAGAAGGAAACTCAGAGAAGACTAAGGTGGCACATCCTGTGGAATGGCAATAGAGTACCCACACATAAAAGGGTAGTCTTTTCTGTCTCAATTTTGAAATGGTCCTACTTGCAGAAGGAGGCCCACAGGCAGCTGTACACAGCACAGCAGGATCAGGGGAACTGGAGAAAAGCAGATAAGGCCGCACAGTGACTTTAACTAAGGACAACTTCTGTGTCCTTAGTTAAAACACATTTTTGCTATTCAGAGATATCTGAAATGCTGTAACCCCCTTTTCTTCTCACCCATGGCATCTCTTTCCCTTCCTAGTATTAGTAAACATCTTTTTCTATGTCTCTCACTATGCATATCATGTTACATAATCATAAACTAAAATATGACATACCTGGATAAATGTTTTATTTTATATATCTAGTCCTCTTAGGGGAAAGTAGGACTATGATCTTTCTTTTTTCCTGTCAGTGCATAAAGTACCTAACACAAAAGAAATATAGAATGACTTTTTAAAAATAAGCCAATATTGGGACATGGGAGAGGCTACTTCATCATTGTGCAGTGGCAACTAGAGCTTTGCTGGACCAAATCACCACCCAGCACAGCCAGCCAGTGAATCTCCCCATCACCAGAAATTCTTATCCCAGTTCAGCAGACTGATAGCGCCCTGAGGAGAGTTTTTGGGGAAGAGAGGGATGAAATAGTTGGAGGAGTGGCAGAAAGGGGCCTCAATATCTCAAAATCTCATCACTGTTTTAGCAACATTTCTTGTTGAATTAGTTACTAAATACTGCTAGTCGTATTCATAATGTCCTAGTGTAGTCTGGTCTCCAAGACTCAAACATATCTGCCAAAAGGATCAAATCACAAAATTCCTTGAGTTAGGTTTTTTCAATTAATTTGGTAACTATCCAGTATTGACACTCATTTCTGGATCTCCAATTGCTCTTTCTACCTTACTAATAAATGACACTTACAATTTAACCTTTCACTAGCAACATCATTTTTACATTTTCATTATTTGTTCTTTTTTTAAAAAATTATTTATTTATATATATTTCACATCATTTCAGTCCCTGGGGGTCACCCACCACCTCCCCTTCCCACCTGCTCCAGCTGGTCCCCATTCTCCCCTTGTGCAGTTTCATTTGGTTGACCATATATTAGTGAAACCATTTGGTTTCTGTCCCTTTCTACCTGGCTCATTTCTGCTAGAATTTCTTCTAGGTACATCCAGGTTTCCATAAATTCATCAAATTTGTCATTTTTAATTGATGAGTAATATTCCATTGTGTATATGTACCACATCTTCTTCATCCATTCATCTGTTTGGGGGCATTTAGGTTGCTTCCATGTCCTTGCAATTATAAATTGTGCTGCAGTAAACATCCGAGCACAGGTGTCCCTTTGTACCCACATATCTCTTTTGGGTAGATTCCCAAGAGAGCAATTGCTGGGTCAAATGGTAATTCCATTTTCATTAACTTGAGGGTCCTCCATACAGCTTTCCATAGTAGTTGGACTAGTTTACATTCCCACCAACAGTGTAGTAGTGTTCATTTCTCTCCACATCCTTGCCAGCAATTCTTGTTGTCTGTTCTTTGGATGTGGGTCATTCTTGCTGGTGTAAGGTGGTATCTCATTGTTGTTTTGATTTGCATTTCTCTTATTACTAGCAAAGTTGAGCAGTTTTTCATGTGCCTGTTGGCCATTTGTATTTCCTCTTTGGAAAAGTGTCTTTTTTAGTTCTTCTCCCCATTTTTTGATTGGGCTTTTTGTTTTGCATTTGTTTAGTTGTGTTAGTTCCTTGTGGATCTTCGTTATTAAACCCTTGTCACTCATGTGGAGGGCAAAGATTTTTTCCCATTCGGTTGGGCATCTTTTAGTTTTTTCTGTTGTCTCTTTTGCTGTACAGAAGCTTTTTAGTTAAACAAACCAAGAAAATAACCATCATTATTTGTTCTTCAGAGTAAACTAATTGTTTACCACAATCATACTAAAATTAACTGATACTCACCTAACTCACCTAAAATGGCTACTCAAATACAAGCAGTATTATCCAATTTGAGTAGGACTCACAAGAACTACCAGGGGCTAACCCTCATTATAAATAGCATTTAATGCCATTTGTCATCAAGCAAAGCCTTCTGAGAACTCAGTCTGCTCCTAGGAAACCTTTTGTCACTAGGAAGTTATGAGGACTTCAAAGTCAACCAAATTCTAATTCAATATTGACCAAGCAGTTTATCATAGAAAACCAGTATTTAAAAGAGATGTGAAGAAAAGTTCTTGAGATGGAAATTTTTCTTAACAAAAGCTGACATAAATCTAGTCACACTGAGACATTTATCCTTTTCTCATTTTTCTTTCAACCACTACATTTCAAATCTTTTCTATCGATCACATATATGTTCATGATTTTTCACATCATCTAATCTTTATCTGAATGTAGATACATTTTACAGGGATAATCATGGGGTACTTCATATTTTGTCAACTCTCATTCACCTAACAGAATATGTTTATTATTTCCATTCTCTGATATCATCAATATTTTCTCTGGTCTTCCAATGTCTCCTAGTTTCCTTAAGCATAGCCTTATGATTGAACATTGAGGACTGTCTGTGTTGAATCATTCTGCCATCAATGCCACTTGGAATATTGTCTTTGCATTGAACCATCCCATCCTCACTGGCAATTGTAGCGTAAGCACCCTTTTCCTGATACCAACTGTAATACAAGCATATTAAATCTGAATAGATTTCTTTATTGCTACTAGAAACTACATAAATACACCAGGCAGGACTGGCAGGGCTGGAGGGGGGGTGGGGGGAGGTTGGGAAGCAGACAAGACCCCCTAGTCCCCCAGGAATCTTCACACTCTTTGTCTGGCCTTTTCTCTTCCTGGAATCTTCTTCACATTCCTTCTTTGCTCTCTCACCCCACTGGGATACCACTCGCTCTTTTAGCCCCACCTCCCAGGCCCAGGTATGCCCACTCACACATGCACACACCCACTGGACCAGGGTTGTACAATCACCGAGAAGGCAAAGTAGTACAGTTGTTGATCATAGAGGCTAATGGAGAAATGCCTGACCATTTCATTTGTCCTACAACAATATTTTGGATTTTTGTTATTCAGCAGATTTTTATACATAATTTCTTTCAGTCTCTTAAAATGTTTCCTAGGTACAGATTTCCAGGAGTGAAAATAAAAATCAAAGCATGTGAACATTTTAATGGCCTGTTCTGTCTTCTTTTATCTATTTCACAAAAGTCTGGTTCAATGTACAACACTCTGAGAATTTGTGAGTGTACCTTTTACAAAGACCATACCACAATTCATTTCTAATATTTTTATTATAAGAGATTTCAGTCTCATAAGTAGTCATCAGTGGGGTCAAACATTACATGTTTATTCTAGAGTTACATGAATTATCAATCAAATACTCACATTCTTAACTAATTTCTCTATTCTCACTTATTTAAAAGTCTTTTTAACTGACTGCTTGAGTCATGAACATAAACCTCTTCACCTGAGCAAGATGCAAAAGGAAATAGAAGCAAAGTCAGCACAAACTTGCCTGAGAGAAGTAAGCTGTCACCTTAACTGTAGTAACAAAAGAATGATCCCTTCAAGGGAAATACTGTCTGCTTAACCTAGTCCAGGTTTTAGAGTGGAAAGCAGAAGAAAATTCATTGCTATGAGTAAGGGGGCCACAACTTCATTAGGAGGCGATAAATTTTACTTGGAAATCAACTGTTCAGCAAACTCAGTGATTGGTCAATTGCTGAAGTCAATTAAGCATCATTAAGCATCAATTAAGGAGAAGGGGTGTCTATGCAACTAGTTAACTATCCCATCATAGGTCTACAATTTCCAGCACTCAGAGGAAAAAGTGGTTTCTGGACCCTCATTTGCCACAGCACTGCCCAGCGCATGAGCCCTCATCACTTAACATCACAAAGCAGGGCAACCCCACGGAGCACCCAGTGTTCGGGGACCTGGACAGTCCGGAGCTCCACCGCAGCGATGTAGTTCAAGTCTGTTCGGACGGGCTTCTTGTAGATGGGACAGGAGTAAAACCGAGGATCTTTTAAAGCTGAAAAATTTATAAAAATAAATTAACTTTGTGAATTGAATTAAAATTCCAACTTTAGCAGCCCACACCATGCTGAACTACATGTGTGCATCCAAGGTCATTGCAATGAATGGTTTTTGGCAGAATGAGAAAAATGCTTTCTGAGGTCTGTCAATTCCTAGATGAGGAGCAGATGCTACACAGGTTTCCAGTGGTGGTGACAAAACATCCAGAAGCCTCAGGCAGATCTTGCTCGCCCCTTGTCCAATGTCCCTGACAGTCACCCACCCACAGTGGCATGACATGGACCTCCCACTGCCCCTCTCTTTCCAGGTTTCAACATGCTCCTTCCTCTCTCTCTTTCACTTCCTCACTACACCCTCTGCCTGGTTCTCCTGTGG
Source organism: Uropsilus gracilis (assembly GCA_004024945.1). Taxonomy (NCBI): domain Eukaryota; kingdom Metazoa; phylum Chordata; class Mammalia; order Eulipotyphla; family Talpidae; genus Uropsilus; species Uropsilus gracilis. Next base: position 34,282 of record PVHY01007680.1, on the reverse strand, counting down.
CTTCCTTTGGCACAAGGTAACTGTCATTTAATTAGCTATCCAGCACAGTATTATTTCATTTTTGCCAATATTCCAAAACCCTCTCTTCATCACTCTGGGCAGAATCCATACCATGTTCAATCTCATTGGACAGAGATGTATCCTACCCCACTGGTTGCTGAGACCTCCCTATGAGTGGAGACATGACGGTGGCTAGGACCAGCACTGGGCACATTTCAACTCCTGAGATCAAACCTCAGGAGTAGAAGGAGGTGAGTCAAGCTTCCAACACCACTTCCACATTGAAAGACCAGCTGTACATACCCTTTCCCAGCTGCAATGGCTCGACCTAGCGTCATTCAGCTTTCTAATGGTGTGAAAGTAATATGCATTCAATAGGAAATGTATCTCACATTTCGGATGCTGGCCTTTCCCTGGGTTATCCATATGCAGCAGGCCTCTGATGATGCTGGACACGTGTAAACAGGAGCCTCCTGTCAGCCATAATAGGTCATGTGACAAGGATTCATGCAGTAGACTGTGTGGCCCGTGTGGCTGGATGTTGGATAGGGTGTTTTCTCCTCCCATCACTGTAGTAAGTGCTCTAAGCAAGCCTAAGGCAGGCTGGACAATGTGCTATATTAAATGTATTATTTTAAACTCATCAGATATTTTCAACCAGCATTGAGTTTATCAGGTTACAATCTCATGGTGAGCAGAGGTCTCTATGCCCATCCTTCATGGCCACTCTTTAATGCATTCATCCCTAGCCAAAAAACTCCCTTTCTCTCCAACTTGGGTGCCCCATGATCAGATACAGCACCAGGTCTCATGGGATTACACACTTAAATAATGCAGGGGAAGAAGGGAGGAGATGCTTCTTTTTAAGAAAAACAGTAAACATTACAAATATATTAGGTTTGGGGAGGCTCCTCTGCACTGAGCAGTCTTGGCATTTAGGTCTCATTTAAGTTTCATTAACTTTTGTTTAGTCCAACCTTCTAACTATACCCTGTCTGCACATCTCATCTATCCACCTCAGGAAATAGTGTACCATTTTCTCTTCTCTTCCAGGTTATAATTGTTTCAGGACAAAGTGAATCAATCTGCACCCACCTTCTGCTCCTCTAGAAAGCCAACATTATAAAACCCCTCACATGACTGTTAAGACAAAAGCACATTTATCTCAGTCATTGCTTTTCTCTGGTGAACTAGTTCATGAATTAGACTAAGGCGCAAATACACTCACTGAAACCTGAAAACGGTAACTTTCTAAACATAATGCTAATCTATCAAAGTTACTAAACTTATTTCTTGAAAAAACTTGATAAATAATTTAGCTTTTTCAAACAAATTGCAAAAGCAAGTCCCTATCATCAGCTAAAGTCTCGTTATTTGACCCAACACAGCCTTTAACCTACTATGCTCTGCACATTCATACTTTCACCATAGTTAACTGATTTCATTGGAAGAACAGTTGCATATGACTAGTATCCAAGGTTACAGAGCAAAATAAATATTCTAAAGCAAAGATTTTTAGCGAAGGTGGTTTTACTCCAAAGGAACAATTGCCATTATTTTTGGTTATCCAAGATTTGGGAGTACTATTAGCATCTAGGTCTTTAAGGCCAGAGAAGCTGTAATCTTCTGTGTCATGCACAGGATGTACCCTCTTCCTATGGACCAAAAACATCACTAGCATCAAGGCAGAGAAAGCTATTCTATATCAAAGTCACAGATATGCAACAGCAGTTTAAGGCTATGTTTTTGCTTAATCCCACAAAATTCATCATAGAAACAATCTAAATTAATCACCACATTTTTAAGTCTAGAATTTTTTTTTACTTTTGAGGGTATCATTGGTAATAATAATGAGGTAACTACAGAAATATTCTGATAAAGTGAATTCATTAGACCCAGTTAATACTAACTTTTCCTATTGAAGTATTTGAACCCTTTAATCACAAACTCTGTAAACATACAACAAATATGTAACTAGTTCTTCTTAAAAGAAATCTGACTAAAAATTATTTTATTAATCCTGAAATAAGTCAGTAGAACCTTACATTTCAGAGTCAAATGGCAATTAATTATCACACCTTGGGCAGTATTTGACTACTTGGCATTTTAATCCCAAAAGAAAGACAGTGTTTTAAAAAATAACATTCTTTTTAACAAACAAGTAAAAAATAATTCTCTGAAATACTGGTCTAATTTTATTTTTAATTGCTTCAGGACCAAAGGTGCCCATGCCAAGTTGTCAGCAGGCAGTGAACTTCTACAGCAGGATCAGAAGCCACTGAAAATATAATTTCACAGTAAAAGTGCTGACAGACACAAAACCACCACATGAACAGATGATTCAAAGCTGTTACCCTGGCTAGACAAATACCTATGAGGACAAAAATAAACATACTAGGTAGGTAGAACAAATCAGCTCAAGACGTTAAAAGCCGTAGGACTTCAAAAGGAGGAGTGGAGAGAACAGTTTGTATGAACCAGTGAGTTACTTGCCTCGGGATCCTAAAGATTTTAATAAAATGTCTTGAGGAAATTTCATTTTCTAACTATATAGCTTTCTTCACTAGTCTACATTTCTTATAAAATTGTTAGTATGCCAGTACAAAATCTATTCCTTATAGTCAAAAGAACCAAGTTACTTGGAGATTCTGTATATAACCTTTAAATCAACATGGATGGAGCCTAAGGGATAATGCTAAGCAAATTAAGTCAGAAGGAAAAAAGACAAATACCAAATGAAGTCACTTGTATTGGAATATAGTGAAATCAAATAATGGGTCAGAAAAGGCCAAAGTAAGAATGGGAGCTGAGGCCTTCAGAGAAGAGGCAAAGGGGGAGGGGTGAGAGCAAGCTTGAGAGGGAGCACAGTGGACTAGGGTGGAAGACCACAGTTGTCTTGGTGGTAGGTGTGGCATGGTAACACCACCTGATGGGGAAACCCTAAGCTTCTAATACATAATGATCTAAGTCTAGTTTATCTCAAATAAAAATAATTTTTAATTAATGATTAAAATAATTAAATTTTCCAAAGCATTCATATTACCTTCTTTTGCTAATAACATTTCAATTATCGATAATGAACTCATACATCCAAAATTTCTTTTTTACCTTTCAATAAGCTAATTGCACAAGTAGTTACAACAATAAAATTTTTATTGTGTGCTGACTGTATGCTAGATAGTATCAGCATCCTAGAGAGGGGAACAATGATTAAACCAATTTTACAAAAAAGGAAACTGGAGCATAAGGGAGTTATTACTGGCCCAATGTTACAAAGTTGTAGGTGGCAAGAAACAAGTTGACCTGAAAGGATTCACAGCATATGCTCATAATTGCTGCAGTACTCAAGATGCAGTGAACCTGGATCTCTGCCTTTGCAGGAAGATGCATAAATGAACTGCAGATGACTAGATACCTGACTTCAACTTCTAGCATCTTTGAGACAGCTCCAGAACTATGAGACTAATTATGAGTGATAAACCAAGGAGAACCACACAAATAAACAGACCAGGGTCTTTTACCTGAGATCTAAGCTCTTGTCCTCCCCAGCTACGGGGCTTAAAGGGTGGGCCAACAGGTGACCATGCTTAAGCCACAGCATGGAGAGGAGGCCATCAGGAGTGAAGCACTTTCACTGGACCTCTGGCTAGTTACAGTCCACTCCACTAAGTTCATGCTTTCAAAATGCAAAAGAACTGTCCTCATTTTCTAATTTAGGCTTTATTGTCAAGTTTTGTCACCCAGAACACACCCTAAAAGTATGATCCTAAATAGAACACTTCACAACAGATCAATGTGATTCTGTTATCAACTCCACCAGCTGGGAATCATAGGCAAATGACAGAATGACTGAGGCAAAAGCCTCTAAGCTTTTATTTTCCTACCTGCAACATAAAGTGATACATCTCAAGGAGTTGTAATGTTCAAATAAGTTAACACTATGAATGCTTGATATAGTATAATGCCCAATATGAAGGAGGTGCCAGTGACTCTCTTTCTCTCTCTCTCTCTACTCTCTCTCTCACTCTCTCTCTTTCTCCCCAACCCCCCCATGCCAATGTGACACCACCTTGTTATCTCCTCCCATACCCAGGTGAACCCACTCACACAATCGTACATCCACTGGGCCAGGTGTGTACAATAATAGGGAGGGTACAACATCACAGGTGCTGATCATATTGGCTAACAGAAATGCAAAAACCCTGACAACTCACTTACTCTACATCAGGGTGGGTCTAGAACATTCTTCCGTGGGAGTTTTGGCAGGACAGCCTGAAACCCTATTCATGCAAACTAATGTACCTTGTTTTGTTCCTCCAAATGTCCTGATCACCATTTTCCCAGCCTCTTAGCTGAGGTAATATAGAAATACCAGTCTATATAGTAAATCTGCAAAGGATCATCTTCCCTCCTGTCTCTTTTCACCTTTGGGAGGACAGGATCTCAGGCGGTGAATTTAATACTATTTGGATCATTTCCCATAACATGCAAACAGGAAATGTGAATTCATATTTGGAGGACATATCACTCCCTTAATAAATATCTACAACTCTTTTTGAAAACCAATAAGCCAGAATTTCACCTAAATTCAATTAATTATTTAAACTAACAATGGCCCTTCATATTAACATAAAAACAACTAATTGTAAGTTTTAAATGTAAAATGCGCTGTTTGGAATGTCCTCTTACCACTAATGATGCTGTATCTCTTTATATTAATCAGAGCGATACTCAGTTATCAAAATTAAAAAATAATTAGATTTACAATATGAAAGAAGCAATGGAATATTAGTGTTTCATTACTACAAATCACTACAAAAAGAAAACTACTTGACAAAACAAATTCCCACCAGCTTCGACTTAAACAATAAAAAAGAATCAATACAGTTTTTCTTTTCTCTCTTTTAAAATACTTTGAACTCAGACACTTTTCTGACACTCACTTTTATTCCCTCCTTTTGCACTGCTAAGGAGCATCATCACTGCCCAGCAGGGTGGATATAATTCTTCAGAAATCTGTTCTTCAAGAACAAAGAACTGCTGGTATTCTAAAATTATTAGTTTATTACTACCACACTGAGCTGTTTGATGCCATCTTACCATGGATTTGTACAGTGTAATCACAAGAAATAAGAAAAGTGACACCTAAGACAATGGGAAAAAGATATTTCTTCTGCTTTATAAGGAAAATATTTTTACAGCACATTGTCTGGTGTCATGACAGGAAGAAGCAAAATTTGTACGTGATTATTTTTGACAAAAAGAACAGCTGACTACCTTTTCTGTGAAATAATCACCACCCCGGGAATTTATACCACCTCAACCAACTCTTAACTACGAAGCCCTGAGCAGCCCGCTGTGTGTTAACATTGAGCTCAAGGCCACCAGTCTGCTGTTTGAATGAAGTTTATTCACAGGCATTTTCTGCATAAGGCACATCACAGCTTCTTCACTAAGGAACGCAAGCAAGAAATGAAGCACTACATCTGGGGACATCTTAAACGAGAATGCAACAATGAGAACAGCATCGCACTACACAGACCATGCAAAGGTCATGTTGTAGCAAGAAAACTAGGACAAGAATGTCGAGACAGGGCTTGCAGCAGGCATATCAGCAGCTTATATTTCTCAGCTCTGTGCAGGACTGCCAGTGACCTTAGAAGTGGCATAAACACAAATGTGCAGTTATAAATAAATTTTAGAGGGCAGGCAAATTCACAAATCCAGAATCCATGAGAACCAGGATCACCTCCTTCTCTGACTACATTTCCCTCTCTGCGACTGAACTCTTTGACAACAGACATTCTACCTGGTCTTTTTTTTTTTTTTTTTCACTCTTGCACATCCATCACTAGGCCACAGGCAATCCTCATTTGATTGTGCTTTGTATTGTGGTGCTTCACAGATACTACACCTTAAAAAGAAGATCCTCCACAAGCAAAAAGATTATGAATTGCTGAATTATCAGATGAGAGCATTTTATAAAATACTTTGTAATTAAAACATGTATGTTATTTTTTAGACATAGTGGTAGTATGCATTACAACAGTATAACATCAAGTTAATATGCATTGGGAAAACAAAAAAAAAGGTGTAACTTGTCTAATTTTGATTTTGAATTGATTTCAGCGGTCAGGGACTAACCTTTGGTATCTCCAAGTTATAGTGGTTGATTTGGCGTCAGATGGTCTATAGCTGAGGAACATCCAGAAAAGATGATGTAATGCTATTTTTCCCTCTGCCAGGAAAACCCTAACTCCCTCTTACAAAGCCATCTCCTCTGACCTCCCAGGTATAAATACACTCTGCTGTGGGGTGTGAATGCAGGTTGAGGGATATGCCCCAGATAACAGAAAACCCTTTTATCTGTCTCACCCCCTCTGAAACACTAGAGGGTGGTCAATAGCAGGTCTCTCACCTGCGACACAGCTTTCTAACCTCTTTAAAATGTACCAAGACACCTGTACTTGGGTGTTTATTGCAGCACTATTTATAATTGCAAGGACATGAAAATGACCCAAATGTCCCAAGACAGATGATTGGATGAAAAAGATATGGTATATATACACAATGAAATATTACTCATCAATTAAAAAATGACAAATTTGATGAATTTATGATAACATGAATGTACCTAGAAGAAATCATAGTAGCAGAAACAAGTCAGAAAGAAAAAGACAGAAGCCAAATGGTTTCACTAATATATGTGTAATAGGATAAACAAGCAAAAGGCCAGGAGGAAAATTTCAAACAAGTTAACAACCAAACTAAAGAACACAACTCGGCTGGGGGGGGGGGGGAGGATATGCGAGGGAGCAGTCAGGAAGAGAAGGTGGTGGGTGATCCCTGGGGAATACAAAGATGGGAAATACATATATAAACAAACAAACAAATAAATAAAATTAAATGCCCCAAGAGATGTATGAGAAATTAATAATGACTGTTACCCCTATAGGTAAATTCTCCTGTCACCACACATCCTCCCTGCTGTATATCATGCAAGCCTTTGGGAATCAGCTTGCTACTTCTTCATTAACTCATTATGAGGGTATATAAGGATCTGCATAACTGCATTAAAGTTGGACCTGGATATGCTTCCCAGACCCCTGTTCTGTGGGTTAGCCTGACAGATCACTATTAATCTCTTCTGTCTCATTTCTTCTTTCCCACACAGGCTCCTAACACCCTGCTTTCAGACCCACTGAACATCCTGAATATACTTCCCTATCATAATATGCATCAAAATCTATTGAAATTATTTATTTACTTATGAGTTTCACTCACTAGCAGAGAGTTGTGTAGATAATAATCATCTCTCTATCCCTGGCACCTGAAGTCATGACTGGTAGATAGTTAGCATACACAAAAATAAATGCTCATGGTTAATCAACTTTCATTCTTTGACCCATCTCAAATTTAATATTTCTCTATGAAATGGAGAGTCTAACAGTTGTCTTTTAAAGAGAGATTGTTTTATCCCTTACTTATTTAAGGAGAAATATCTTGTACATCAGTCATAATATTAGTGTCTCCTTAGGATCCACTATCATAGCTAGCTCTCTACCTCTCAAGTTGATGGTTTACACAGCGCATATATAGATATAGATATAGATATAGATATAGATATAGATATAGATATAGATATAGATATAGATATTCACACGCATATATACACATTGTATATACATATATGTATGTATCAAATCACCATACTCTATGCCTTAAAATATGAGATTTTTATTTAAAAAATAAGCTATAATTTTTTTAAATAAAATCAATAGGATCCCTCCCTATGCTGAAAGGTGATTACTGCTCAGGAGATGTTAGCTGAGTGAAACCAACAACGTGACTTCCAGGAATCATCAAGTCAACCATGGAACACAATTTAGGTATTTTTAGGTATGTCAAATAGAGCTTTGATAACTTTGTCAAAGAAGAATGACGTGTGAAATCCATAAAAGTTATTATATCCACAAGCTGAAATAGGAATCCTGCATTTTACCATTAGTTGTTGGATTAAGCCTGAATTTATTCTGAATTTCACAAAATGGCTCAAATCTCCAAGCAAGTAAAGTGACTCTCTCAAGGTAAATCTGTGCAGTCTGCCCAGAAAATCTTCTTTTCATCATTTGCTCCACCTCATCATCTGTATCTTGATAAGCCCAGTCCTGCTGATCCTGACTACTTCACCCCAGGGTCATCCCACCCTACATACCACCACTTAAGGGCTATTGCAAACACTAGTTTCTCATCTCTTTGGTCATTGCATGAAAAATGTTTATGCGTAGATATCCTGTTTGAGGACTATATAGCGTTATGTCCTTCACATTTTTGTACTTTTCAACATTTAGGATGGCTCCAGGTGTAGTGCTTCAATTCTTGTTTGTGTCCCTCAGTGCAAGTAGTTGTGATGCCTTATGGCAAAAATGCCTGCATTAGATGACCTTCATTGAACATATTTACAGGAATAAGATTATTTTCACATATGTTATGTACATGTATATGTGTATGTATAAGATAAATACATTTATGCATAAAATATATGTAATATATATATATATAATCTGCTTTATTAGATGGTGTTCCCCATGAACACTCAAAAATGGGCCTTATGGTCAACAGGTATTCATTAAACCATAGTATATGAATGTGGAACTGGTTGATAAAATAGCAAAATCCTTATTACATGATAAAAAATTAATGAGATTCTGTGCTAACATTGGGTCAAATAATCTAATCAGATCAACCTTCCCTGAACATGCAAGACAACTTACTATTGTTTTCTGCATAAATCCTGATGACGGGCATCAACTCAAACAGCACTTTTGGTTTGGACTCAATGAGCTTCATATTCCTCTTGTCCCAACCAGCACCTTCAAGATACAATCCATACACATAGACACCCTCCACGGGAGGGGTGGAGATGTCATCCTTCATCCATTTGGTGACTTCGTTGCAAAGCACCATGTTGTCCAGAGCCCAGCCTTTGTTAGCTCGAGTTATTTCCTACTCGGGCAAGAGCAAAGACAGAGGAGAAAAAGAGAAATTAAAGTTTCATCTCAATGCAGAGAGCATAACAGGAATGAAAACACGACCTAGAATTAGCCAAATTCAAGAACATAGAAAAGTACTCAAATAATTTGAACAATTGAAGAAATGAAGAAAATTCAGATGTTTTCATAGATGATACTTAACTCCCTAATTTAACCATTTGTGCTTTAAAAAGAAACATAAACCCAAATAAAAACGAACATCTTGATGTAAAAGCTAGTTCCCTAAGAACAAGTTTCCAGATTTATGATCAAGACAATGTAACAGCTAGACACACAGATTGTCATTCCCTGTCTTCTTATATTCTATAAAAGTAGATGAAAGGAAACCTTTTAGAGAAGAAATGTAACAGTCCAAAAGGTACAAATCTGAGCTATTACCTGTCGCATTGCAGTTAAAAATCCTTGAGGGTTAAAGAAACCTGTCATCCAAAAGCAGTGGGGTCGGCCATTGAAAACCCAAGAAGTAAACTGGCAGTTTCTTTCGATAAGTTCAGTAAACCAGAAACCCAGTGTACTTGAAACCCATGACGCCTGGAAGACCAGCACAAAACAATTAATGTGGGATTAAATCGGCTGTGTAACTGACTACATTCACAGGGGTAAAAAATGATGAAATATTAATTTTACTCTCACAACGTAGAAGCCCTTAAAATATGGATTTCCTTTGGGGTCTAACATTTAAGTTTTCAAATATTCTTCCTCCTGAATGATATTTAGATAGGATAGAATCTGCTAATCATCCCAAGCATGCCAGATCAATCAGAGCTTAGTACACTATTCAAAATGCCTGAAATCAATAGAATCACCTTCCACAGATGAATTTAGTCATTAACAATTCTACAATAAAATAATTAATTGAATCACCATTAATAGATTTCAAGTATTTTTCCTTAGTGGACACATTATACAAAAGGATTTCTATTTATATGAACGTGCTCTTGGTCTCATCAACGCTTAATATATTCCAGGGATGATATACCGCAGAAGCCTTCTCCATTTATCATTTTTAATGAGGCAAACAATTATTTTCTGAAGTCACTGTCCCTAAGAATGTACTTTTATTTCCTCTGATGAAGAAGCAGAAATGGAACACAGGCTCTTTACCACCAACAAATTAATTGTACTCATTGCACTAACTCCACCTGAATTCTCACATGGGATGTCTATTACTGCTATTGGCACAGATGGGTGATTAATGGCTTCACCAGCTGAACTGGTAGGCATCAGCAAATCATATTTTATAGCAATTTGCTGTAATTGCAATTTTTATATGTAAATAAAGATAGCAATTCATCTGACATACTACTTGAACTTCAAGTCTTTTAAAAATTCACCTGCCTATTTTTCAAAACACACTAAGATTCCAAAAACTGACAATATGGAGTAGGGGGGAAATCTATAGATTTGAAAAGGTCTGAACACATTCTTTTAAATAATGCACAGCATTGAAAATCAGTAATAACTCAATGAAAAATAAATTTTAAAATATCTATATAGAAAAATCATAATTTTAAATTAGGTAACTCATTCTATCTTTGTAAAAGTGGTAACTAAAAGTGATGTCTTTAAATTACATTTGTTTTGAGGGCACAAGAGTTTGGATTTAAGTTCTAATTCTTGAACTTTTTAAGAATTTGATCTTGGAAAATAAGTTCTCCCAACCTCAAGTTCAGCATCTATAAAATGAGGGCAATAAAATGCAGGATTTAAATGAAATGATGCATGTTAATTACCTAGTAGAGCACTTGATATATGGGAAATGCTAAATAATTTTCTCCCTAACTAACAGTCTAAAAAGGCAGGGCTAGAAAGCAACTGGTCCCAAAGTGAAAGAACACTCACAAATAAATGGCACTTAGATGCTTCCCACTTGCCAATTACAACCATTCATCCACAAGAAGGAAAATTTTAATACAAGCAAAGTCAACTGAAACTTACTTTTTTCCACCGGGCAGGAATCCTGGCATCAAACATGCAATTCAGGGCATCACGCAGGTTTTCACTCATGATGATGGTGCCGTCAATAGCGAGTTTCAGTTCCGTCAGGGTGCTCCGGACAAGGCTGAGCACCCTCTGCATCCTATCTATCTCCTGCCTGAGGAAGATGTTCATGGGCTGGAATGGCCCCATCTTCAGCAGCCTCTCTTTCACCTGCGGTGGGGACATGTGACACAATTTAAATGCTGGACAACTGTTTGCCCTTGTCGCAAAGAGCAAATACCTAGGTACAGTCATGAAGATGAAGTATGTATAGGTAATAGTGATGGCAGATTGTTGAGTCTAAAATCTATCAAAAGTAGAAGTTGTGGTAATAACTGCATAGAGGTAGGTAAAATAGTAAAATTAAAGTTTAATGTGCTTTCATTGTTAAGGAGTCAAAAGCACTAACAGAAAAATCTAATATTTAAAATTTTTAAAAATAGACATTTGCTGATGTTTATGAAACAGGTACCCTGGAACTTCAAGAAAGGCCTGAACTTGCATAATTTCATAAATAATATGTTTTTTTTCACTGCCAGTAAAAAAAGAGGGTAAAGGAAATATCCATTAAGTGGGTAATTTTTCATCAATGTGAGAGGAAACAGACATCATTAATAAAAAAGCATAAAGCATACGGCTACAACCACACTTTCAGACAGTCTTCCAAATTATAACCTCACTTATCAAGAAGTATTCACTTTCTGCCACTCTAAGAACTTTCAAGCACACATACACACACAACTCCATTCATAAACAATTCTGCCGGTGGTGTCAAAAATCTGTTAGGGTTAAAAGTTTTCTGTTTTTTCCATCAAAACGTCTATCCATCCATTGATACACTTATCCATTCTTATGGGTATTTCCTGAAAGTCTTCTATGCATCAAATATTATAATAGGCTGATTTACTTTATCCTAGAATACTGACAATTTTAGCACAAGGAAAAAACATCCTCAAAGCCGCTTCCTATCATGCTTATTTATACAGCTAGTATTATAGCTTAGATATATTTATTTCTTCATAGCTATTTCACCATTGTGAAACATGAATGACCTCTGTCTATGCCATACACCTTTTTCTGATACCATCACAAAAGGTGCTTATGAAGGTTGGTGGCAGTATTGATTTTCTCCAAACAAGTGATCAGGAAATGACTCCCTTGGAGACAGATGCCAGATATAGAACTAGCAACCAAAATGCCCTACCTAGTGAAAAATAATAGGATACTGAAGGAACACAATACTGCAGGTGTCCTTTGAAATACAGATGGAAGTGGGGAATTTTGAAAAGAAACCTACTGGTCTTATGACAAACATGTCATAAACTCCAAGGACTATGCCAATGTGAAGACACACATTTTTGCTTTTAGGAAAGATTTTAAAATATTCTAAAAATATGTCTTTTCATAATATTTAATAAAATGTCTAAAATTTAATTATTAAATATCTAAAATTTTCATATCAAAACTTGTGTTTAGACATTTGTTCACATGGTAAAATGACAAAGCAATTCTCAAAACTCGTAGGATGAAGATGTTGTAAACAGTTTATGAAACAAATGTAAGAAGCCTTGAAATAAAGGAACACTAAATATTTAGGTGTGAATTAAACCATGCAACATTTTTTCTATAATAATAAAGTGTTTTACTCTTAAATACAGTACTTCTTTGGAATGAATGTGAAGTATCTCAAGGAAAAGCTCTAGAAAAGCAAACCTCATCCATGAGAACACACTTGTAATTATGGAAATTAACATGCTTGGCAGTTTTTCATTATTTATATTATATTGTATGTATATTATAATGCTGTATATACTACATTATAAATGGTTGCATTAGTAAAGTGAAAAGCCTCTTTTTCTAGTTCTTCTGAAAGCATTTTAGGGTGGCTGTCATTTTTCAAAAAAATTTTGCCCTTCTTCCTTTTTTATTCTTCAATCAAACAGACATATACCATTGACAATTTTCAGGATGTCATCCACTCACTTCAAATGGACTATAGTCTGGAGGAAGCTTTTCTAGCATATCATCAGCCAGTCGAGCCACCACAGTTTCTCGGGATTCATCCCCTCCTCCAGAGCTGTCCTTGGGTTGGATGCCTAGGATGGTGTCCAGCACATCCTTAGCCAGCTTGCTCTGGTAGGTGATGTCAGCATTGGGGTGCAGCCCAAACACCTCGGGGCTGTCGTAGGTGGGCAAGCCCTGAAGAATAACCACCAGTTAGGCATGGGACAGATGTTCCAATTAAATGGCACTGTCTTAGAAAATAAGAATGTGATTACTAGCACTTACCACGGTGTGTCTTATTTCCCAGACTACAGTCTCAAACAGAAAATAATCTAACATTACCTTGGGGAAAAAATTAACATTAATAATGTCACAGTGAGAAACAACGTAATATTGAGGAACAAAGTATAAACTCTAGGTTCTTTGCAAATCAGCAAATATAACCTTAGAGACAGCCTCATATATGAGTAAACTAGGGAGTTACGGGTTATTATTTCATTTTCTAAAAATCTAAGCTAATTTAAACCAATTATTTAAATAAACACTGTTTAATTTACTGATTACTATGCTTTTAGAGAGACAAAAATTGACAATCTTAGCAATTATAGTCCACATTAGGCTGCAGGGAGGAACTCCACTCTCCCAGAGAGAAAGAGTAGAAAAGAAAGAAATATTGAATGCACTCAGAGAGATAACAGCAAAAACTGGAGAGCAGGAGACTAAAGTAGAATAGGCAGACAAGAACTTCGCTCAGGTGCTTAAAAAAATAAAATGTACCCACAATTTGAGAAATAATTTCTGTGCGAATTATATCTTTAACTTTATTGTCTTATTAGTACTTTCCCTCCCTTCTACTCCCTTATTCTTTTTTACATACGAAATGTCTTCTCTGAGATACTTCAAATTCGTTTTGAAATGAGGCATGTATAAGTAAATAGAAGTGCAGGCATAATTAAATTTATACCTGTGCAGGCAATTTCTCATTCAGAGCTGATGATTTAAAGACACATATAGTACAGTCAAGACAAATATATTTGTTGATTTGGACTAATAAAAGTACAGAGATGGTTATATATGATAAACTCATTACATTTATACATCACAGAGGTTCTAAATATACTGATAAATTTAGCCCTTTGGGACTGCTGTAATTTAGTTTGATTCTTCTATTATAAATCTTAGAAGCAAAAGGGATTACTAAATAATGATCTAATGAATTCAAGATTTAGAGACAGAAAATGTAGTTACCTTTAAAGCCCATATTTAATTTTTCCTAAAATTTCCTGTCAAAATCTATCTTGCTCCTTCTTAGAACAATGATTTTCTGTCAGGGTGATTTTACCCTCCTTCCCTTTCCCAAAGCTAATTGGCCAGAGTAATAACTGGGTAGAGGCTGTCCCTGATATTCAGTGCATGGAAGTCAGGAGCACTGCTCTGAAGAATTTCACTCTGTGAAGAATATGCCCACACGGACACACACAGAAACACACTAACCCAAAAGTCATAGTACTAACGTGGAGAAAGGAAATTCTAATGCAATGGGACTCCTGAAGGTCATCACACATCATCCATTTGGACAGAGGTAAAGAATCAATGTCACAGAGTAAATCAAACTGACCAAAATATACAACAGATTGATTCTAAAGGCTGCCTTTGTTGTGTTGTCACAAGACTTGATTGCTCAAGTTTCATGAGTAGGTTCCCTAGTTCTAAATCTTCTATCATCTCCTCAGAGAATAGTCTTCCCAAAAGCATTAGAAGAAAAAGAATTGTTGTGTGGAAATGTGCACAAACAAGGCACACAGAATAATTATTAACATTTTAACCATAAGGTAAGAGAACATGAAGAATCTACGGTGGAAGTTTTACCATTAATTAAAATTATATCACCATTAAAACTTACTACTGAAAGAATTATGTACAGCATAAATAAGTATCACAAGGATCAAAGAGCTGTAGATATTTGCATACTGCATAAAATTCTGAATTTGACAAACCTGGATATATTGAAGGTAGTTGTCCACTGTGCTACATTTTGGAATATTATATCCTTGATAAAAACTGAAGTCTGGCCCAAACATATTTTCACTGAACCAAACCTTAGCAAAGGTGTTCAACAATCTCTTATCATAGTCATCAGTGACTCTTCCTCCATATTGGATCTCTCCTATCATGTAGCGAACAGTAGTCCAAGAGACACCCTGGAAAAATTTACAGAATAATTGTGCAAATTTGACTGTTATCTCTTTCCCATTTCCCTTCCAAGCAACACCCATGTATTTGTTATCATCTATGTCATTCACTGAATTATGCAATCATTCTTCATCAGTGAGTGCAGAAGGACAATTAAACAGGCAGTTGTCATTCACATTCCTGGTTTGAACTAGGCTTGATGCATCCAGGTACTTTTAATTTCAACATAAAAGGGGTGCACTTTGACAGGAATGGGACAGTTCTTTGGAAAATACAATTCTATAGTAATCCAGGTCTCTCTTTTCTTTGTTAGGGTTTTAAGAAACAAGTTTCCCACCTTTTTTCCTCCCACCTCAGGAGACCCTTTTAGATTGCTTTATATGTAATATCAACTTGTCTTCATGAAATAAAATCACAATCCATTTTTAACCTGAAATCAAGTTGACTGAGTTCCTGTGTTATAATATCTTTGTAGGCACAGAAATTAATTTCTCTTACAGGATTTACCCCAACAAGGGTAGCTATGATTGCTCGAGAACCCAGACCCGCAAGCACCGCACATAAAGAAAGTGCACAGGGTACCTTTTTGAGATCCATATCATCTAAGTGGTTTTGGATGAATTGTACAGTGGCATTAAAGTCTGCTTGATTAAATTCATAGGGAATGTTCCATCCCAGGGGGCCAAACTTCCGCCTCTCCTGGACTGTAGAATGAAGGAAAGCTACTGCATACAGCATGGGCTTCCACTGGGCTACTGTGCTCACATCCAGCAGGTCTTGGCTCACACCTGTGTGGTCAGTGTGGGTGAACAGTGCGTCATGCCTCCAAGGTCTTTCAATTCAACTACTTTTGTAAGCTACTGTTTTAGCAACTTTCTTATACTACATTTCAGTTATTTTGAAATATTTTTATCACATTCATTTTGCAATTACAATTTAACATTGGGTATTCAAGGGTATTTCTCTGTGAAAAATCTTCAGAGTATACAGGGAGGGATGGGTTTTTTTACCATGAATTAAGTTCCTGCCAACTTAACAAGATAATGTAGAGATAAAAATATAAAAATAAGAATAATGGCAATTAGATAAATACTAACACTATTGCTACAACTATTACTGAAATATTAAAAACATAATTATTTGGGTTTTTACTGAAGTTGCAACAGCTTTTTAAATACACTAAAATTACTGTATATTAATTAACATGGCATATATAGAAGCCATTGCACTTGACTATATTATCCAAATAAAAAAGATGATTATTATATGTGCGTATATTTTATATTATATATGCAATTACAATATCTTTTTATTTGGTAAATGTCTTTGTTGCTATCATGCTTCCACATCTATTTTAGCTCCACATTATAGACTAAAGGAATTTGAACCTAATTAGCAGCTCTACACAGAAAACTGTTTTAGATTTCTTTCAGATGGCTTCATTAAATGAAGACAGACTATGATTTTCATTCAGGCTGTCCTCTTGGAAAAAGCTACTTTTGCATTTTAGATCATACATGACAAAATTATCAATTTTAGATGTTAACATAAAAGGGCAGGTGGCTAGCCAGAAGGTAACAACAGCAAAGTGATTTTGTGAGAAGAGGAGACATGTTAGATGAGAACCCTGGGCTCTACTGTCCTAACACTGCCCCCCAAACCCTTATTCCATGTCATAAAAAGGGTTACCCTCACCCCATTACATGAAACAACAGTGCTATTTGCTACAACTACTCCCAGTTCATTGTTTTTTTAAGAAAATTTTCCAAGTACAAAACATTCCTTAAACTTGGAAAGTGTTCCTGGACTCACCACCGTATGTTCTTTTCAGTCCTGCTCGAAGGCCCTGGGGAGGTTCATTGGCAAACTTGATGGCCATCTGAAGGAGTGTAATAGGAAACTGCCTGTGACCCTCAGTGGTCATCCACAGGCGGAAGGCACTGTGCACGACCTCGGTCTCTGTGATGATGTCCATCAGCTCATCCAGGAAGTCGAGCCCCAGATGGCAATTCTGGAGAAGTGCCCAACCTCCCTGTGTCAACAAGAGCACATACAAATCATGTTCTTCAGTGTCTCCCAGAGATGAGCATGTAGTTAAGCAGCTAGAATTTAATAGAGATACACACTAGCCACTTTGGATTATTCTAGGTCAAGTTAAAAGGATGTGTTTAGGTGAGATGAGTTATATTTTTTTCTTCTTCCACACATTTGTCCCACAGTTTGTCAGCCTGCCAACTGAAGTCACGCTATAGGGCAAAATTTGAAAATAATTGAAATAACATGCAAGAGATAACATAACTTTTGAGTAAAAATGCCCCATTGATGTCACCCATTTAATTCAGTCCCTTCCCCAATTCTGTTAACACTGCTATGAAAGGATTGCATTTTTTTTTAAAGCATGAACTCTTAAGGACAAAGTCATCACATCAATAATATGTAAAAAACTCAAAGAAACTGAATCCTAAGCCGGCATTTGAGGAAAGCTGAGACGTGACCTGATTTATATCATGTGGTCTCCAAACCACTCAAAAGAATATACAGAGGTCCTTCTGGAAGTGGGAAAGAAGACAAGTTAAACAAGATGGTTGAAAGTTCAGGCACCCCACATTCTCCTGCCTTCAGTACGGAAAGATGGGAATTGGTTTCTATAAAAGGAACAACAGAAAAATGTGGACAGAAAAACTTTGTTACCTGGGACAAAGAACCTCCCTGAAAACAGGTGAAAGAAAGTCTCCCACCAAATATTGAAACCTACTGCTTCACTTGTCCTATGGAGTTGCCAAATCCTACCACCACATATACACATTCTTGAATAAGAGTCGAATGTTTTTTTTCCATGAAAATTTTCTAAGAGATATCATACTTTTCCTCCTTGGTAAACAGCTTGCAGTATGAACAATTAAGTGTTTTTTCTATGTTGTTATTCTGTATCCTGCCACATCAACAACATAACAAAATAGATATCTGGCCTCACATTTGCCATGGTCTGCTGCAGGAGCTTGCGAGCGTGAACTTCCTGGCCCTGGCCCATGGATACATAGCGGGTTTCTATTTTCAGTCTCTTCCCCAAGGCAATGATGGAATCTGTGGGGTCTGAGCCCATAGACAAGAGACAGATGAGTGGTGTCCGGGGGTCAGATTCCTCCCAGGTCTTTTCCAAGTCCAGGATAACTCCCTCTGCATAGTTTTCCCCCATGGAGTCCATGATGTACTTGCGGGCCTGCCAAATACAGTACACTTGTCACCAAAAGCAGTTCCAAATCCTTCATTTATAACATACAGCGTCCAAAATTCATATTTAGTAATGTTCAGTATCACTGGTAGACAAGTAAAACAAAGAATTTTTCCTGTTGGATTACTTGTCTATCTTTTGGAATATTCTATGGGTAAGAAGACTGTCTTACCTGCCAAATATGAGACTATAAATTTAAAATACCAGAACACAAGTTGGTTGAATCATCATCTAGAGCCCACTTCAAAACACTGGCTGTTTCTTCTGTAAAAAGTATTTTACATGTCAGCAAATTCAATTACTTAGATGGTTTTAAAGGAAACACACTCAAATAATCAAGTAAATAACAGAAAGGCTGTGATGTCACTATCAAATAGATGATTACCAAGTGACTATTCACTGAATTAAATTTGTTGGATACATATTGAAGGAATGAATGATTTTTTTTTCAATATTCAACTCATAAAGTTTCCCCTAATTCTTATCAACATTCCTTTTGACTTTTGGCTCACTCCTTTCAATGTTAATTTTATTTTGACTGAAATCCCTGCTCACTACATCAAAGACATTATCAACTACATTGTCAAACATAGAAAAATACTCCAAGTGACAATATAGTCTTTTTATAAGTAATGTAAAAGAATTATCTTTTACTTCTCATTAAATTATCTTTTACTTCTCATCAAATTATCCTTTACTTCTCATAGTATAATAATATGTATGACCCTGAGTCTATATTCTCCCTCTTGTAAATAATTGAATACTCTCAAAAATAATTTTTCTCCTTTTCTGATATCTTCACCTGCCCCCATGGGGGTAAAATTCAAATTCTGTCCCCTGTTGGAACTTCCTCATAGAATCTTTCTTACATAGCAAGCAGAACATATCTCTGGATGTAGTAAGACTTGTAATGACCTGTAACTGAGTCAAGTAGTGGATAGGTGGGCCTCGCTGAGGTGCCCTTGGTGGGACTCTACCTAGGGGAATAAAAGATGAACTTCCCACTCCTCTGCCCAGAGAAACACAGAACAACTTCTGTGACACTCCCTTCTTTAAATGAGAGCCTGCAAATAGACCTGGACCAAAGAAGGGAAGAGTTTACTAAATCATAGTCTTGGACAAAAATATCTAGAGATTGATTTCAGTCAATAATACAGATCTTATAACTTTGCTTTGTATATCCTTAAAGTGGTTGCAATACTTAGGTATCTGCATTGATGAATTGTGGTAATGTCTTCCACTCATATTTGCCATCTTTGCAGGTCAGTGTGGAAGGAGAGTAGTTATAATAAGGGAATCTTTCAACTTAACTATTTCCTCTCAAATCTTATAAGAGGGCAAATAGATACT
Organism: Uropsilus gracilis; assembly: GCA_004024945.1. NCBI lineage: Eukaryota > Metazoa > Chordata > Mammalia > Eulipotyphla > Talpidae > Uropsilus > Uropsilus gracilis. The sequence goes on along the minus strand of PVHY01007680.1, from coordinate 14,470 downwards.
GATTGCTTCCAGACTGTGCAATGCTAAAGAGTTCCTATTTCCTATTTCTTTGTGTTTAAGGAAACTCCACAAGTAGGCTTTATCATTCACACTACAGAGTAAAGTTTCTCTAAAACTGCCATATATACCATATATAATCTGCCATTATATACCCATTTCCCGTAAGTAGCACACACAAACAAAAATGGATAAACATTCCCATTTCCTAAATTCATAGCAATTAATTCAGGAAGGTATGAACCACTAGCTATGTAATCCTTCTTCTCAATTCATCACACCTCTCCATAATTTCTAGGTTACCACATCAATGGCAGGTGAAGCAGCATGCCAATTTAGTAGAATACACAACTGCCATTGCAGTTTCCTGTAGAAGGTTTTGAGGAAAGCACTCTCCACCTGGCTCCCAAAGTTCTAAGAAGTGATAACTAGGGCCCTCACTGGCAGGACCTTGTTGGTGGCACTAAAATATCCAGTTGGTGCCCAGGTGACTTACACACGGAGATGGGTGTTTACTCACCCTTTCTTTCCTTTTAATAGTAAGTAGATGGGAGATGTTCTGAGGCAGTAAAGTTCAGTCCAGTTGAATTTGAAGCACAGAAGGGCATTTATTTTCATATTCAATATTTTCTCTAGGTTGGCAAGATCCTGTACCAAGCCTGAGTATAAATTCCCACACATTTTTACTGTGGCTTTCTAGTGAGTGTTTAAAAAACTTATCTGACATGCTCTTTGGCTTCCCTAAAAGTCTTTTCTAAGTACACATTGGGTCACTGTACTGGGACGGTACACTGTGTGATCAAGGACTTCCAAAGCTGAACTCTTAGGCAGTCTACAAAATGTTACTGATTTTCAGTCCTGGATACATGCCATCACTGCAGGATGCACTTGGCAGTCTACCTTGCCCAGGTGCTTTCCATGCCAAAACAGCCAGGACCTCAAAATGCCCAGTGCAGTCATAGGACTCAACACTCTCATGACATGGGTATTTATAACCAAGATATGAGCTAACTTGATATGTTGCACACATTAGGGTCCAGATGGGCTAGAATAGAGGATTCCCTGGCCATACAATATCAGTTGCCACAATTCTGCTTTTTTTTTTTATTGCAAAAACAGAATAGACAATCAGGAGACAAATGAGCATGTGCATGCTTCAATAAAATAGATGCTGAAATTTTAATGTTATGTAATTTTCACATATCACAAAATATCATGGGTTTGTTCTTTTTTTCAGGCATTTAAAAATATGAAAATGATTCTTAACTCACCAACTGGACCTAAATAGGCAACAGACCAAATTTTATTTGCCAGCCCTGGGACAGACTATAAGAAAGGCTACTTTGCTTATAATGGAAAGGATGACTGAAGGTTCTTTCTGATGAAAAACTCCTATTTCCAGAAAGGATATGTTCTCAAAGAGGATCACAACCACTGGCTCAAACTGACTCCAAATCAAAGGTGTATTTTCTCCATGAGATGTCAGTAGAGTGAATCCACTGGGCTTAGCTCCACTAAATACACTAAACAAAGGGGATTCAAAACCAATGTGACCCTCACAGAAAACTTACCAGCAGACACAATGGGAATGTCAGCACTGAAAGGAAGAGGAAATAGAGAAGTGAACTCTGGTTAGAGTTATAATAGGGCAGGTCAACCCTCAAGAGGAAGAAGTGATTTTGGTGCAGAGCCCCTGACAGCTATTAGCATGGACACACACCAAAACTGGGCTTAAAATGGGTTTTATCCATTTTTACAATGGATAAAGGGGTACAAAACAGGCACCCAGGATGGAAGGTGCATTGTGAGAGAGATGCAGAAGTGGGGTGCAGAGCAAGAGTCTGAGTTTCATAAGACAGAACAACTGCAGTACTTAAATGTCCCAATGCAACAGGCTACGACTGAAGCTCAGGCTGAGATATTCAAAACACCTGATATCACCTATCCTTGGTTGAGATATTCAGCTGCTACCACTTTACAACAATCTAATTTCTGGATCTACTGCAAATGACCACTTGATATCCTAACATCCCTTGTGACCTGTTCTCCAACTAAATCAACAGTGTGAAAATAGTGAAGACTCTATCCTTTCTAAAATCAATACAAAATCAAAAATGAGGAAAGATAAGAACACAATACAGATGTCAGAATGAAACTCCCTGAAAGAAACCCCAACTCAGTGGAGGTGCAGAACATGACAGAAGGGAAATTCAGAACAATGCTATGGGACTTAAACAATAGAGTATATAAACAACAACAAAATAAAGATATGAGGCAGCTACATTCAGGGATATCAGAGTTGAGAAATTCTATAGCTGGTTTTAAAAATATAATTCAGAGACTCAATGGCAGATAAATAGAGGCTACAGAGAGAATTATGAACTTGAAAGTATAGTATTGAAATACACAAGGTTAGAACAAGGTAGGAAAAAATTAATGAAAATAGTGTAAGAACTCTCTGAGACAACTTAAGAAGAAATAATATACATATCGTGGGACCCAGAAGGAGAAGAAAAAGAGAAGAGCACAGAAAATCTATTTAGACAAATAACCACTGAGAAGCATCTTAATGTGGGAAATGAACCAAAGTTGTAGCTCAATAGACCCCAAAAATTCCAAATAGAATAATCTTGGCTAGACACATAACAATAAAACTGTTGCAAACCTACAATAAGAACAAAATACTAAAAATATCAAGTGAAAAACGGCAGCCTATAATGGAACACCAATGCAAGTATTTGCAGATTTTTTAAGAGAAATATCACAAGCATGAAAAGTCAGGAAAAAAAGAAATTCAGAGTACTTAAAGAAAAATATTCCAAACCAGAATCCTCTACCCAGCAAAATATACCATCAAGATAGAAGGAAAAATAAGGAACTTTATTGAAAACAAAAACTCAGAGAATATATCAGCACTAAGCTGTATGTGAGAGAAATCCTAAAGCAACAAAAAAGTAAATATCAAGGCAGAAGTCACCTAACTTATTTAATAGGGAGAAAGTGGAGGGAAGGAAGTCATAATATGACCCATTTGAACCAGAGATGAGCCATGCAACAGGTCACACAAATAGGACATCATATAGTTATTTCAGAAAGAATTAAATATCTTAAAAAAGGAGTTACAGATGTTAAGGAGTTAAGTAGTTAGTCACAGATGTTAGAAAGCTACAGATAGTAAAAACCAGGAAGAAAATGACAAAGTTGCAAAGTAATATGGAAGATTTAAAATGTCAGGTTGAGACATAGAAAGTTTTCTATGAACAAAATAAGATAAAAATAAAAAAGAAAGCGAGGCAAAGCAGAAAGAAAGAGAAGGGAGGAAGGAAGGGAAGAAAGCAGGCAAGGAAGAAAGAGACTACTTGAAACACCACCTTCTTTTAAAAAAATAATTATATATATATATTATATATATATATATATATATATATATATATACACACACACATATATTTCACATCATTGTGATCCCTAGAGGTCACCCACCACCTCCCCTCCCTGGCCACTCTAGCAGGTTCCCCCCCATCCCAAAACACCCCCTTCAATAAGGCAACTGTTTGATAATTCATTTGGGCAGGATAAAAGTAATAAAGTTGCAAAGAAAAATTCAAGGAAGGGTGATCTCAGTGTCTTGAGTTACAGAACTCATTTTTCTTTTCTCAATAAATCACTGAATTGAGTTGTTTTCACAATTCTACAGTTCCTAAGCGGACCTGAAAGTGGTGAACTCCATTTGTTTTTAGTACTCCCTCTGGAGTGGGAAGGGGAAACTTACCCACATTCTATTATAAACCCAGTCTATGGCTACCATAGGACATATGTGGAGAAGCCCTTAAGAAATCAACCTCTGTTGAAAATTACAGTAGAGCTTTTAATTGTGAAGGCAAAACAGTACAAGTCTTTTCAAGCGGGTAACTTTCTATGATGGTAGATCAGCAGATTAAAGGTCTTTTAAAAGATGGGTCTTCTGGAAGCCATGCTTACTCTTGAGAATATTCTAAACCAATCTACTTTTTTGCATCAATGATTATAATACTTTCTGAGGAAATTACCACAGATTTGGGAATGCAGAGCCTGACAATCACACTTGTTTATGCCTTCTTTCAACTGTCTCCCCTTCCTGGTACCAACCATCCCCCTTCTTAAAGACACAGATTTATGAAAGCAAAATGTAGTAGTCATATCACTTCTGAGTCAATATCAAAACGATACAGATTAACAATCTATTATCTTCATTTTATATCTATAAGCCAATCAGAACATTTTCTCATTCATACTGTAATACTGAACCCCCCCAAAAAAAATATCCACTATTTAGCCCAAATGTACTCTTCAGTATATTTGTCACTTACCTAATTTTAACATTTTATTGATCAAACATTTACAAAGAAACCTGCAAGGAAATACGTATTGGAAACATCTCAAATACCTCCTTAAATTTAAAGGGAGTTTCTCCTTAAACGTGATCTCCTAATTGTTTTCCTGTGAACTACTTACCTGGGCAATGGTTCTGTCCGGACACCAGGATCTGATGAGGAGAAGGCGTCTAAAGCAGTCAAGAGACTTATCATAGGCATTTGGGAGAGGTTCTTCTTCCGGATTTTCCTTATCAAACCAAATTTTCCACATTTTCTCATTTCTTGATATCTAAAATGCCAGACAATAAGAAATATGTCACCCCATGGAAAAAAATCTTTCAGTAACAGCTCACAGATATCTTTCATTCATCCTTCTAACCAGCCCAGACATGTCCAAATGACAGCCCATGGCTATTATCATTTTTATTCCAGCGTTAAAAAGTTTGAGAATTCAAAATCAAATGCCGTTTGCTCTAAAGTCAGTCTGTATTAACACCAGCCAACAATTAGGTTACAAAGTAAGATGAATTCCTGGTTACTTGATTTCTCCTATATCTTTGTGGTAACACATTTGGAAAGAATAAATCAATGGAAACTCATTTTAATTATTTACAATAATCTGATTTACTTCATGAAATTCTGTTGGATAAGGAGCCAAACCTTATTCATTAATGTGTCCTGATTTTCAGAGCCACTTCTGACACAAAGGAGACATTTAATACATACGGTTGCAACTTACATGGGAAAGTCAATCTTAAAATATCTTCTGGCCATAAATGGCTTCAATTTGTAAGTCAATAAATCCACCTTGCTCTCAATGCTGCTTCTCTCTCATATGTTTTCTGATTTGTCTTAATTCAGCTTTCTCTACCCAACTTTCATGATAGTAACATATACACAATTTATCAGGAACTGCTGATTGTGAAAGAATAATAACTTCCAAAGATAGACTCATACTCAGACATCTTACTATGACAGGGTATGAGGAGAAGCAGGAGAAGAAAAGAATTCCAGATTCAGCATCTGGAAGCATGATTATTTTCAGTTAATCTCTATAAAGAAGACAAAACCTCTTAAATACATCTAATCATTTAATGTAATTGAATGTATTTTTTTTCCACTTGCCCATTTCCAATTGCTGATACTGATATATTTCTCAGGGCAGTATTAGTTAAACTTTCTAGGCAAATAATTTCTTCCTTCAAGGATAGTCTGTAGTGGATGGATTATGCTTTATCCAAGTATGAGAGAGCTGTGAGGCAGGTCAAGAACAGGTAATACCTTTTTATGAGTGACCATATTAAGAAATGTCTCCCACAAATATTACAGCTAGTGATAAATCAGGGAGCTACTCACCATGACGTTATCATAAGTCTATTTAGAGAGCAAGTTACCTGGTCAAGGACATCTGAAAACTGTCTAAGTTTGCTGAGTTCCACCAAGTTCAGCCAGGTCATATCCAGGATCCATTTAGATGGCTTGGGGGGACAGGCTTTAAGGTCCAGTGAGGCTCCACCTTTAAAATAAAACACAAAGTGATCACATTCTTCTTGCTTTTTTATAAAGCATTCCATTCATAAAACATTTGCTATAACTGTTTTCATGTCAATTATCTTACTACCTTGACATTTACTAAACCCAGAAAAATAAATCATAGTGATGAGCAAGATGTAGAATTCAATAAAGTTATAAAGAATTTTACGGGAAAAAACACATTCGGGAATCAGCAATAGAGGCTTGGAGCCAGGGAGACACCTGGACAAGGTCTGACAAGAGCCAGCTAATCCAAGGTCACTTAATCATGTATCCAGATATGGAAAATGACAATAATGATAAATACGTACCCTACAATGACAGAGTGGTTGAAAATACAGAAACAGCACACAGAGAACAGCATTAAGAACAAAAGAAACTATCTAGATGAGTAGCTATGGTTGATATCAAGAATTACCCAACCTTGGAAAGAACTCATCATAAAGAGAAAATTCATCTGGAAATGTTAGAGACTCTGCATATGCTCAAAAGGCTCGCTTCTCTGAATCAACCTGTTCTTCACACACTCTGCAACACACTGGAAGGCTCTGTGCTATTGTTTATTTTTGGTCAATGTAGCCACCACAAGCATTTCCCCTGGGTAGTGAGATCTATCTTTTTTCTGATGATTTACCTAAGCTGACCTAACTCATATTATCTTCACAATCCCATAAAGTAAATGACACCTTAAAAGTGTTACTGCTGGCCATCCACCTCAGAAAACCAAATGTCTGAGCAATCATATTTTAAATCAAGGAAGAGATGGCAAGACTTCTATAGGCTAAAATGTACTGTTTAATAAATAACATCCACCAAAGTGTTTCATAGAAAATCTGCTGCAAAAATAAATATTAAAAGGATAGAATGGGTATATTTGGCTACATTCAAAGTTCATTTTCAAAACAAACCAGATCATAAACAAATGATACTTTAGATATTTCTTGAGCCAACCTCTACTTTAGTCAAGCAGGAAGGACCAGCCTAAATTGCTATCTTTTGCCAAACCCATCTTAGTGTATTTCCAACAAGGTGAGTATGGTCTTGCAGCCATTTTGATGAAAACGTTAACTTATAAAAGCAAGCAGATGGCTTTAAGGCCAGGAGGCAGTTAGAACCTAAAGACCATAGTATTGTGCTGAAAAATGTCACACCTGTTTCCATGGAAACTGTCCATTTTCCAAACAACTGAAAGAATAAGGCATTTACCAGAGAACTAGGGAGAAGTTACCCATGGAAAGAAAGCGTGTTCTTTGCAGTCAAAGCATTATTCATTGTTAAGCGTAACTGTGTCCTGGATATCTTACCTACCTTTAACATGTACAATGGGCCACCAAGAATATTTGTAAAGGAGTATGGATGGGGCCAAAGTCATAGACAAAATGGCAATAGACTAAATGGATTCCTGATGAGTAAACAACAGAGATAGGAAAAATTCAAAATAACTGTTTCAAGACAGTTTCAAGACATAAATGTTTCAAGACATTGAAAATTATGCTATTGTATTATTCCTCAAACTTGCATTTAGGGAAAAGTTTGACTTTTTATCATAGTGCTTGTGAAAATGATATGAAGTGAAAATGAATGATTTATATAAGTTATACCACTCAATCTTAAAGTGTACATGCTAAGACAGATTGTAACATTGCCTAGGTTGATCCTTTCCCATCTCAGCAATGAGTAATTAAAACACTAGCACCAAAACACTGTTGCTACAAAAAAATCTTTTTAAAATTTTTATCCAAGTATCATTGCACTGTAACTTCTTATAAGTTTCGAGCACACATCACTGTAAATCAACATCTATATGCACTACATTAAGTTTACCACTTCCAGTCCAATTCTGTACCTAACCAACATTTTCAAACAAGTGATTTTATAGCTCTTAAAGAGGACACTCACATGTTAGGTAGTTCTCACCAATCTGACCAGCACAAGTTGATCTTAAACATAACTGTGCTCCAAAGTCTCTTCTCAGACTATGCTTAAAAACAAGACTTTATAAATAGCTGTTGAATACTAAAGATTGCTTTAAAAAAAAATGACCAATCTATGAAAGACTCAGACTAATGGAAATAAAATGAAATGCTAAAGAAAATATAACAATACCTGTCACTTGATGAGCATATTTTACAAGTCAATGTTTTTATAAATTGTGTGAATTCTCAACAAGTCTATTATGTAGATTTTGCAATCTTTATTTTACAGTTGAGGAACAATACTTAAATAACCTGCTGAATACCACTTATGAAGTAAGTGCTATAGACAATGATTTTCAGTGAGAGTCTTCCAGTTCTAAAACCTTGAGGCTAAATTGAAACACATGTCAGTATTTTGACCAGACTTGGATACCTTGTTCAACGTTATTTCCATGAGAAAATAATGAGTGAGAGTGTCAAACTGACTTTCCTATGGGAGACATCTGTCAGCTGGAGAAGAGACACTGAGGTCAGAAATCAGACATTTATTAAGGGTTCAAGGCAAAAGGAAGTTTCTGTACCTACAAGTCTACCAAGGACATATCTCTTCATTGTATTCATCTTTGAGGTTCTGTGATTCAGGAAATTTGAAAAATAAAGAACCCCATGAAGCATTCTATAGTCTCAAGGGGTCAGAGACGAAAAATGCGAGAGAGATGCTTACTGTAGCACAATTTATGATTGCAAGGTCATAGAAGCAACCTAAATGACCCAAAACAGATGACTGGATGAAAAAAAAATGTGGTATATATACACAATGGAATATTACTCATCAATTAAAAATGACAAATTTGACGAATTTATAACAACATGGATGTACTTAGAAGAAATCATATTAGCAGAAACAAGTCATAAAGAAAAAGACAGAAACCAAATGGTTTCACTAATATATGGGATATCGTGGAAAAATAAACAAAAGACTTGAGGAAAAGTCAAAACAAGCTAAGCACCAAACTGAAGTGCACAACTTTGAGCAGGAGGGAGAAGAGGGGGGAAAGGAGGGGAGGGGGGTAAACCCCTGGAATTACAATGTTGTGAAATTTATATATAAATAAATTAATTTTTTTTAATTTAAAAAAAAAGGAAAGGTGAAAAAAATGAGAGAGAGGAAGGTTCCTTAAATCACACGTATCTGAGTTCAAGTCTGAGCAAATTGGTCTCTGTTACTACTTGAGATATGTGTGCACAAGTAGACAAGCACATACACCTCACCTGTAAATATGCAGATTATGAACCTACAGATATCCCCAGATTTAGGCACATTCATACCTGTCCCTATACCCACAGGAGATCCTCTCTAAATCTCCTCCAGGGAATCTACTCCCTCCCTCTGCCCCACTGTAAATAAACTGTGTTTCATCTACAGAGGTAAATTTTTGTCTAGAAGGGTTCAGCAGATAAAAACAGAGCCAGCCACTTTCATAGTCACTTTAAATATTTTTTGCCCAGACATTCAGGAATGTGAAAGCCAGGGACCTGTGCTAAGTGACATGTCTATAGGTACAGAATAAATACCTATGGGATGAGCTGCCTTACCCCTCCCCCACTCCACCCCAGCCACCTGGCCACACTGCCTCCATCCTACCAGGCCCACTGCACAGCCCTGATGCTATCATTCCTTCCCCAACACTCTTCCTCCCCATGCCCCCAGGACCAAGTACACTGGTCCTTCATTTATATATGCCTTTGCTCACCTGTCAATCACTTAGGAAGGCTCTCCAAACTTTTAAACCTCCCCATCCCACAAGCTCTGCAATTCCCATTCCTTCATCCTGCTGTTTTCTCCATAATGCTGACAAATTGTTCACATAATACACAATTTACCTGCTATATTATTTTTTTTCTGTATCACCCCCAAAATATAAACTCTACAAGGACAGTACTCCTTATTTTGCTCACTGAAAAGTCTCAAGTGCCAATTTATGTCTTGGCACACAATGTGTTCTTGATAAATATTCATGGAAAAAAAATGAACAAATGAAATAGCTCACACAAATCTTCAATGAAATCAAAGAAACCATTATCATCAGGAGCCCTTCACAACACTGCTACATCACTACTCATGTGCCATGTTTTCCATTATTCTAGTAACCTTTAATCAGGGTGAGAAATTCTTCATGCTTAACTTGATTCCTCTGGATGTCAATCTTTAAGGTAAGCAACAAGGTGAAAAGAAATTTGTGTTCCTCATACAAGCCCCGGGCAGCATACTTATAAACCTCGTAAGTCATGTGCTCTATGATATTAGCAATCCTCTTAATGGTGATTGGGTTCTTGACAGATCTATAGAAGAAAACATTGAAATCAGTCATACCCCACTGTCCTTTCCAATTATCTGTGAAAACATCTTTAACAGACAGCAAGCAACTCTGGGGGACCAAATCTTATTTTTTACACATCAAGAAGAAGCTTCCTAAATCCAAAATAACAAACATTCTCTCAACGTACAATAACATAACAGAACCCCCATTGTTGTTCAAATCAATTGTATCTGCAGGGCATGATCATTTACAATGATGTCTTGGGAATTCTGTTGTTCAACAGAGAGACCTGAAGCCAACGAATCACCCAATGGATGAAGAGTTGGGTAGAACCTACTCTGAAAATAAAATAACAACTGAAAATGATTTCTTAAAATATTGATAATTAAGCTAATGCTAGATTTAAATTTTTGAAAAACAACTTTTGGTAGCATAGGGAAAGAAAGTTACAAAGGTAATAGCATCATCCCAACCCACAGGTAGAGCATTCAGCCTATTTTCCTCAGTGCAGGCATACCTGGCTAAGGAGAGATCAAACAAACCCAGAAACTGACGGAGAGAAGTTTGATACATCTCGTTCACCAAACGCATGTCAGTGATGAGGAAATAGAGGATGCTGCCCCGAGTAGCAACTGAAAGGCAAACAGATGGGTTGTATGTATCACAAAGAAGTTAAGCACAGAGCAGCCTCAAGTGTAAGGAAGACAAGTTTTACCTCTATGTCTTTTCACTGACTGTCTACCAGCAATGAAGAGTAGGGAATGCTCATCTGTCCCTATTTATATACTTCATTGTACCTATGCTTTGTAAAGGTGATCTTTTTGTGTTTATCAAGTGGTATTTTCTACTTTTGAATCTTTAGATACCTAAAAATATATTTTACTGTGTTTTTTCATAGGTTGAAAAGACAGTTGATAAGGCAGCAAAGGCTGAAACACCCAGCAAGTCCTGTAGCTCGTTCTCATGCTCAGGAAGAAGCCACAACTAACTCTGACCTCGGATGGACAAAGCAAGTCACCACTAAAATGACCATGCTAACTCTAAAGCAGTAGGGGATATTGTTTCAATTATCTTTTCCAGGAGAAATAGTAAATCATTAAAGGAAACTGGATTCTTTGAGGGCAGGAGGGAGTTCTTTCTTATAACCGCTGAACTCCACCAACCTCCAAATGAATGAAAACTGGTTTTTTGTTACCAACTGATTATCATCACTGAGAGAACAAGAATCAACTACTGTATCATTCTTCAGATTTCATTCATTTGTAGTCAGGTATGCTTTCAATAAATCTCCCTCTTTACTTTCTAGTTGAAAAATAAATTTATAATATTTGCCATCTAACTAGAAAACTGATACCATCATACAGTTTTTTCATCTCAATTGTGCTATTTCCCCAACATATGGAACAAAACACTAATGGCCACCCCATTTTCCCAGTTATTTGCATAAAACCCTTACTCCCTTCTATTTCCCTAATTCTCATTTCTTTCTCACTTCAATTTCCTGTGACATTTGTCTTTCATTACCACACTCACCAGGTCTGTATTCCTCCCGGGCTGAGTTAATTTGAATTTCTGTCTCAGCTGAAATTTCCAGCTTCTGTGTCACCTCCTCAGCTGTCTTCTTTGTGTTGCTTAGAACAACAATCAGACTCTCATCTTCCACCAAGGACCCCTGAGTACTCGTCAGGCGGAAAAGCAAATTATCTTCCAGCTCCTTCATCCTTCTTTTGTTTGCAGTTACTTCTTCCATGAGATGAGTTCTTTCTTTCTCCAATTCCTATAAATTGGTATGAATATATTTTCTTCCTTAATTAGCTACTATCATTTAGGACAGCCTTAAAATATTAACCTACCTGTCTGCTCTCAAGCTCATGTACTGCTTATATTCTCTTTACTATGAATATGGAGATCAAAATGGAAGAATTCATAGAAAAAGAAGAATTGGGGGGAAAATGACATAAAATTTGCTAAAAATGTATACAAGCTGTATTATGTCTTTATTCTCTAATGTTCCAATCATTATAGGTGACCTTTGTGCTTATATTTAAGCCTATTGGGAAGAAGAAATATATTCAAAATTATATCAAAATACATTTGAAAGCAAATATATATAACTCCAGGTAAATATACTTATTCCTGCCTCATTTCTTATTTAAAGGAGCGCTGTTGCTTGAATGTGATTGTTTTCAACTTCTTATCTGAAATAGTAACCAATTCTGTGAAAAGTAACAGTCTGAAAACTTAAGACAGGCAGCCCATGCCGGATCCATGGAGTGATTACTTTTTTCATTTATTTTTTATTGCAGTATGTTGTTTCATAATACTGCATATGATTTAGAGATATAGGTTCATACCTCTTCAAGCATATGTTAACATCTTATACCCACCAGCAAAGCACCCTAGACCATGGACTTCCCTTATCTCTTACCCCAACTGTCCCCACAGAGAATCTTAATTCTACAGTCAAATTTCTAGGATCTGCTTAGATTTGATTTTTTATTCATATATATCTGTGCATGAAATCATCCTATATTTAGTCTTTCTTCCTCTGACTTATTTTACTTAGCATCATCCCCTCCAGTTCCATCCATGTTGTCACAAATAAAAAGTTTGCAATTTTTAATAATTTACTGGTATTTCATTATACATATATACCACATCTTAACCATTGGCCATTAGACATTTGTTTATGTAACTTGGTTATTGTAAATACTACTGCAGTGAACATAGGAGTGCAGATGTTCCCTTAGAATTTGTGTTTTTACAGGTGCATTTCAGTTAAAAATTCATCTTGGTCTGAAAGTGATTGTTCTTTCCAAGAAAAATGAAGTTCTCTATTTTTCCTAAAAGATTTTTATAGGTAGCTGGAGGGAATGGAGTCTCTGACATGAAAATCCTGCATGCTCCAAAAGTAGGAAACTTCTGTTACCACCAGTGCTGCTGCCTCTGCTTTAGGCTCCCTGTGCTGCTCAGCGAAAGATGGGAAACCACTGCTACCCTCAGCTTCCAGGGTAGCTGGAAGCAAAGCAGGTCATGTCCCAAGCCTACCCATTCCCATGCCTGTTTATGATGCAGGATCCAGTTTTACTGAGGTCTACGAAGCTTCTTCTTCATTTTGCTCTAGTCACATGTGGTAACCTTTAATCATCAGTTTTTAGAAGACCCAAGCAAGACCCCCAAATCTTCACTTCTGACATATTCCTATGTAACCATTTTAAGATTTACTACCTTAAACATATCCTGCCTGAGAGCCTTTGCACTGGCTGTTGCTCTGTCAAGTAAGTTCTCCTGGAAAACTTCCTCCCTTCACTCCTTCAAATCTTCCTTTTTAAACATCACCCTCTCAGGTAGACCCAGTTTGACCAGTTTATTTAAAATTGTAGCCCACTCCTTGAATTCCTAGCTCTCCCCCTTATCTACTCCTTGTATTTGGTTTTTAAGCACTATTTGCCAATTCCTAACAATGCATATAATTTATTTATTATTTATGCTTGATAGCTCATTAACACATCCCCTAATTTTTAGGGCAGTGTCTTGTACATGCAGGCACTTAATTAACATTGTAGAATGAACAATTCATTGGTATACACATTATAAATTGAAGCACATCACCAAGTAGAAAACTACTCATGCCTTGGTAACAAAAGTAGAAATAAAAATTCACACCCTGAAACAAAAATCTTTTAAAATCAAGGGTCTGGTAACAAAATGGCATGAGCTCAAACACCACTGGTGTGACCTTGTGTTCTAACCCACTAATTGCCATAGTTGGAACAGTTACAGTTGAACCCACCAGGCTCCCAGTTCACCCCTGCACACATATGAGCTAGGTCTGACAACACTGGAGAAAAGGGAAATTCTCTCTTTACACAAAAACTGAGTACTTGCATGACTTTTCAATCCTTTGAGAGTTAGCAAGTCAAGTAAAACATGCTCTTAATGTCTTTGTTTCCATCTGTTATTTGTAACATTTGGAAATTTCTTTCATGGTTATTTAATTCATGTATTCATAGCGAGGAATGTGAAGTAATATAGAAATTAGTGCAAGTGGCATTTAATGGATACAGTAAGATTCCTTTTTTAAAACACTTAAAAGCATTCACCATATGGTTACACTAAGAAACAAAGTGATAAAATGAGAGGGGGAATTCAAATAATTTCATTACCATATTCATAAATTTTACACATGATGGCTATAGCTCCAAAATTTTTAAATCAATTTATGGAAATAGATGACAATCTTTCTGATTTCTATTAACTAGACTAAAATTCTCAGTGATAGTGAGAGGGTTTATCCAATCACCATAGTGAGGATCCCATCCCAGACACAATCTGACAGATTTTCTGT
>PVHY01007679.1:0-65862 GCA_004024945.1 Uropsilus gracilis | reverse complement strand
ATTGGTCTGATTGTCAGTTGTTGTACCAGTACCAAGCCGTTTTAAGTATTATGGCTTTGTAGTATAGCTTGAAGTCTGGAATAGTTAGTCCTCCATTCTCTCTTTTTTTTGGAGAGGAGGTTTTTTGATATTCGAGGTCTTTTGTTATTCCATATGAATTTTTGTAATTTTTGTTCTATCTCTTTAAAGAATGTCATTGGAATTTTTAATGGGATTGCATTGAATCTGCAGATTGCTTTTGGTAGGATGGCCATTTTGATGATGTTAATTCTTCCCATCCATGAGCAAGGAATGTCTTTCCATTTCCTTGTGTCTTCTTCTATCTCTTTTAGTAGCGTTTTAAAGTTTTCTTTGTATAGTTCTTTTACGTGTTTTGTTAGGTTTATTCCCAGGTATTTAATTGTTTTTGGTGTGATGGCAAATGGGATGACTTTTTTAATTTCTTCTTCTTCTGCTTGGCTTTGTGTGTATAGGAAGTTTACTGATTTCTGTGTGTTGATTTTGTAGCCGGCAACCTTACTGAACTGGTTAATTATTTCAAGGAGTTTTTCTGTGGATTTTTTGGGGTTCTCTACATATAGAATCATATCATCTGTATATAATGATAGTTCAAGTTCCTCTTTTCAGTCTTAAGTTTGCGTTGGGTGGCCAGTCTGTATTCATTTGTGATCTGTTCATGTTTTGCTGCAGGCTGTCTTCTCCAATCCTATCTCCTCTCTTTTGCTGCTTTACCTTATGGTTCTGGTGTCAGATTTAGGGGGTCTTGCCCCCATCCAGTGTCGGTGAAGAAGTTTCTATGTGAGTAGAGGCATCTGTGAATGGCCCTTGTAGATCAGCTCCTCTGCCTCAGTTTGCAGTTTTGATGTGGGGCCGGTTACCCCATCTTTGGTCTTCCTCTCCTCTCCCGTAGTGTGGGGAGGGAGCATTGCTGTCCTACAAGGCATCTCTAAAATGAGGTCCCAGGTTTTCCTGGCCCGGTGAGTGCATAGGTGCGCATCGTGACATCATGTCTCTACAGTTGTTTCTCTTGTCTCGCATGCACTGGTTTTTTTTGGTTGTCCATCTGCTATGTCCAGCTCAGGTTGTGGGCTGGATTTTTGCATGTTCCCTCACCCATTCTGTGATGGGGTTTGTGTTGCGCATGTTCTTGCTCCTCTTAAAGTTTATCTGGAGTGAGAGTGAAAGGGAGTGGCTCCCCCCCCCCCGCCTGCACACCCGTACCTCCCGCTCAGAGGTGGGGCCCAGATGGTTGAATGTGCACCCTTCCATGCTCCCCTTGGGCTAGAATCAGGGGGCAACATGTCTCCACCGATCCTGGCTGCAGATGGCTGCCCTGTGCAGCAGCCACCCGCTGGTGGGTGGGGCCAACGTAACCCCCACCCTCTCCCCTCTCCAGGGCTCACCTGGCCTAGGGAATTTACCCAGGAACCTTCACCCCCTTTGCTCCCCACTGGCAAGGGAGCTCAGATGTCTAGGGAGCTGAGCAGGCCCTCATGTGGCTGCCTGCTGGAGGGTGGGCCAGATGTTAATTACAATGGTGATTCATTACACTTCTGATATTGACTATGAAGAAAAAGATAGCAGCATAGAGACTATTGCAGGAGGACCTGACCTTGTTTAAGGATCAGGAAAGACTTCCATGAGAAAGAACATTTGACCTGAATTAACTAGGTACAGGGTTACAGGGCATACTCTTGGCACAGAGGAAAGCATGTGTAAAGGTAGATGGTCATGTCATTAGGAAATAGCAGTGGTGGAATGTGGAACTAGAGTAAGAGCAGTGTAGGGTCTATGTGTTTATAGGTTTTTTCATACTCTTCCACTGTTGACCTCAGTGACCAGCACCTGCAGTAATGTGCACACCCATGACTATACACACCTGGCCCAGTGGGTATGCCCATGTGTGAGTGGGCACACCTGGGCCTAGGAGACGAGCATAAAAGAGTGGCATCACCCTGGGGTAGGGAAAAAAGTGAGCGAATGTGAGGTGAAGGCCAGAGGAAAAGCATGAAGATTTCTGGTGAGGCTGGGAAGCAGGGGAATCCTTAGCCTTGCCTGCTTGCCATAAAATTGGCCCAGCCTCCCTGCTTGGTGTGCTTGTGTCGCTGGTTCCCTGAGAGCATTAAAGCCAGTAAAATCCACTATGGATGCTGGCATTTCTTCTTTAGCTGCTAGACTGATGATGAACCTACCTGCATTGGGATGGTTGCAAAACCAGCAGGATCCAGAGTCCAGGTTTCTACTGAAGCAGTAGAGCAGAGAGTGGCACTCCAATAAGGTAGGAAACACATCAGGAAACCAGGATTAAAAAGGTTCAGTTCAGGTTCAGTAGATCATCTTGAGTTTGATATACCTGCGAGGAGAGCATGTGGAGACGTGGCACTGGTAACTGGATAAACTCAGGAGGAATGAAGCTGAGAGTCACTAGGAATAGAAATGGAAGGGCAGTGGTTCTTCTGAGAACTCTCAACACTGCTTCATCCCCAACGCCCCCTTTATAGTGAGCACATCCATCCGTTAATTTACACCAGATCTAGGACTTGGTTTCAACTCTTCTTTCTCTCACTTTTCTCACCTAGTACATTAGCAAAACTTGTTGAATTCACCTTCAAAATAAAAACTACATCTCTACATGCTTTTCTCTACTTTCCAATTACTATCATGTCTTCTAAATTGGTACCATGCTTTCATTAATGTCCTAGCTTCCATCTTGCCCTTTCCCATCTATCTTCACAAAAGAGCCCCCCCCAACACAACAACAACTTGAAACACAAATCAGATCATCTTATCCTCCAGATTAAACCCCATCACCCTTGAAATGAAATCTAAACTCCTTTACCTATTACGAAGTCTGAATATTTCAGCTTCTGCCCAATTCCCTGATGACTTCTATCAGAGAGACCCCACATTCCAGCTGCCTGTAGCTTTCCTTACTGAACACACCAGCAGGGGCATGAGATGGAGCAAGCCCCTCAGCACCAGAGGGGTGGTGTCAAGAAAACCAGAAAGGATCTGGTAATAGTGTGATTGCAGCTGAAAGACTAAGTGAGACCAGAATTGGAAAATGCCCACTGGACCTCTGACCCTTATCCCCTTTATTCTTCACTGCTCACCCTGTCTGAGGGTTTCCTGAATCAGAGCCTCCACGACAGCAGCAACTTGGGAATGTGTCCCTGTGCCACCAAGGAGCTAGTAAAGCTGGCTAGTTAAAGAAGCTGCACATCGAGGCATTGTTTTTGTTAAACTGGAAAACAGAAATGGAAGCGTAAAAATACATGTTTTGCTCATTAAAGGAGCTACACTTTTTTCCCCCACGATTTAAAATGATGTAACAATAAGGACTTCAAACCATGTAAAAGAGAGCAGCATCTTTAGTCTTGTGACCTACGTTCCCTCTTTGCAGTTTGTATTTCCCAAAAGTAACAGGAGTAATAGAATCATATCTGCCCTTTCTGAAATAACCCTGCATATAATTTCAGTTTTCTCCACCACTCCCCACAAATAGATTCTTAATTGCTGTGCAACTTCCTTTATTTTTTTAACTTAGTACTATAAATGTAAACATGTATTTGACTCCATTATTTTGCTTTTACAATGTTGCATTGAATCGTATTATATATATGTATATATATATTTGTTTTTCTCTGAAAACACATCTTAGACTAAATTCCTAGCAGTGACCAAAGTCTATATATAGTTAAAATTGATGGTTTTCCTAAATACCCCCCAGAAATTTTGTTCTAGCTGCACTCCCACTTTTGTAGGATATTACCATTTTGTAGTTTAACACATGCTTTTTAAAAGTTGCTTCATTTGGGGATATTTTAGCCAATGTCAGCTGCTGCTTCCTCTTCTTTTTCTGTTTTATTGTCTTTTCTCATTTTCTGTCTTATTTTTCTTCATTTCCTCCTTTCTTTCTCTCTTCTTCCTTTTCTCTCCCTCTCCTTTTGTTTATTCCATCCATCCATTCCTGTCACCAGTATTTGTATTGGAACTGTGTGCTGTGACACCTTTAAACAGTTAATGTCATCTTGAGGGGGAGCATAATTGAGTTCCATGCCTCTCTGCATTAGGCCTCTATTGAGATAATGCAGGGACAGGGGTCTTCACAGTTTACTTGAGAACAACTGCAATGAGAGTATAGACATAACTTACATGAAGGAAAATGGAAATTTCTGGAGACATTTATCCTGAAGGAAAAATATGGTAAGAATGGACATACTTTGCCTTATATGTTGAAAGACTGATCACACAGAAATCTCAGTTTTCTGTGGTCCAAGGAAAGAGAAGTCAAACTACTGGGTAAAAATATTAGAGGCAGGTTCTGGTATTCAGCAAACAAAACCAAAAAACCTTTATAAGTGCTATTTACTTATAAGTAATGTTTCTGTATCAGTGCTCCTTTTGAGGCAAGTGGGAAGGAAAATCTCAATGAGCAGGCTTGATGTTAACAAAGGTGGACTTTAGGGATCATACCTTCTCTCTCTCCCCTTCATTGTCACACACCCACAGTGAACTCTTGGTGTGGTTCCCAACTCATTATGTGGGCAAGAAGATTGCCACCACTCTAGCTGCATATCTTCCTGGGTAAAAAAGAAGAAGAATTCTGATTCAGAGGCAATATGGAGATCGGATAGAGAGAGAGATTCAATGGAGGAGAGATGGGAATCGGCCATCTTGTAAAGATGTGAGCTATGTGAGCTTGCCCATGTGGCACCGGGGGCCTGCAACCCTTGGCTGGCCCAGGCTGGCAGCATGTGTGCTAGATGCAGTTAAGAAGTTTGCAGATTAGAACTCTGTGTTGGAGTTTGTTTTGCTGAATTTGACTTGTGTCTGAAAGAGGCCGTGCAAAAGTTAGGCCTGAGAAGAAAGTGAACTTTGCTGGTGTGGCACCATGGAGTTTCTGCTACCTGAAGGTAACAAGAACGCAGCGTGGAAGACAAGGAGGAGCAAGCTAAGGGAGCAGCCAAAGGAACATGCCTTCAAGCGTCTGGAGAGGAACTCTGACTGGCTGATCTTGGTGAGATGATCAGGACTGAGAGACTGAGGATTAGTGGGCAATCTGGGGAGAGGACTTTGGACAATACTGAGAAAGGTATTGGACAATGTTAAAGTAATCTGAGTCTTACATGTTTCTTTTGTTGTTATTAGGATAATTAGAAATCACTTTGTTAGAAATAAATTAGTCTGCACTGATTTAAAAAAAAAAAAAAGAGGAAGACCTGTTTAGGCATCCAGCTGATTGGATGTAGATGACAAGTCCCCCTTAGGGAAGGGCGCACACAGAGGCCAGTGGTCTGTGGCACACATGGATCTTGCTGAGCAGGAATGGCAGGTTCCTCCTCAGCAGTGAAGCAGGTTCTGGTCAGCCACAGGATAGCCACTGTTCTGCTCAGAATGACCCACTCTTGTCCTTGTCCTGATATCCTTGAAGAGGAACCCTAGTGGGCTCCCTAGTGGCCCATATTCTGATGGAATAAATTTGCGGATCGAGGGATAACTTTTGGAGTTGTACAATTCTAAGTTCATGTATTTGATAAACTAGGGGCTTCTCATAACAGAATTTCATTTAAAAAATCTTAGTAGGCTTCCACTGTACTTTCATTGACCATACGCAGTGCTACGGTAGCCATAACCAGAACCATAGATTTACTGAGTCAATGGTCATTGTGTGGGATTAGAACTTAGGAATTTTGGTTCCAGACCTCAGCCATGTCCCCAACCTTGAGAACAATGCTGCATTCTGGGTCTCTGCTTAAGGGCAGTAAAAACCAATGACTTGAGCTTTTTATTAGCTCTTGAGGCCTGGGTTATAATCTAGCCACATCCATGCCTGGATTCATTAGTGTGTGTGACAGAGGGAATACTGGAGGCATTTGGGGGTGGGCCTTGAGAACATCAGCTTTTCACGCATCTTTATCTCAGTACAGCGAAGTTCTCTACTTTCCTAACACTCGTTATAGTTTGAAGCAGATCATCTGACATTCCCACTTATAAGATTCTAGGACACAAGACTCACAACTATTGAAGATCACAAATGAATGAGGTTTTCTCTGAATGCAGTTGTATTTTCATCTGGCTCAACTTTTAGCAGAACAACTATAGCCTAAACTCTTCCATCTTGTAAGATCAGGCTGGAGGCTGCAAGATGTAAACACTTATGGATCTTTTGTGTTCCTTTGCGTTATCTAAATAATAGTTTCATTGGTGCTATGATGTAGTTTCAGGGTTCAGTACACAATTGTTTTATTGTCAGATGACATAGCCCATTTCCTCACTCATCCATTGTACATTTTGGAATAATTCACATGAATTAACCTTGCTTCCATATATATTTCCATAATGGTCAAGGTCCCCCCCGCCCCTTGAGTGGGGGTGAGGAATGCCAAGTCATAGAATAAAAACTAGAGTAAAGAAAGACTAGAAATAGAAAGGAAATAAGAAGTAGAATATAGTAACAGAAAATAGAAAAAGGTGATTTATGGACTCTCAGAAATTAAAAGTCCTGAGTTAGCTTTTGGATTTTGCTTCAGGAAACCCTGCATTTTGGGACCCAGATAATTTCATTGTGACTCAGTTTCTTTAAACTCTTCCCTTCTGAATTTGTCTTTCTTCTCAGGTCCTGACACACACACTGCCTACTCAGCTCTCTCCCTTGAGTAGCAGAGGGCAGAGCAAGTGTTTGCCAGTGGCTCACTTGCGTGCTGAGCCAGTTCTGTTTCTCAGGTGATCACTGCAGCTGGCCTTAAGTGGGCCTTGGTGCTTTGATTGGGAAGGTCTGGGTCAAAGACTTCACCTCTAGGAAGACAGGTGATTTAAACTAGATGTGGTATTATTGGGGAGAGGGCATATTTGGTGAAAATAAGGCCTTGATGTCAAAACAAGAAGAAAACAATCGTAGGAAAACTAACAGAAATCTACACTATTGATAGTGTGTCACTCAGTGAACTGGACCCTGTAGTTAAAGCTTTAGTAAAAGTAGAACGATACCCACTGAAATTGATGAGTGTCTAGTTATTGGAATGTTTTGAAAGAGGCTGTAAATACAGTACTTAAATTATTGGCTGATTTCGTGATGACTTAAGGAACTTTCCTACTTGAGATTTTACCATTTATGTTTCTTGAAAAACAAAATGAAAGGATAATTAGGTAATTATTTTATCATTTTAACTTTATTATTCTACCATTTTATAATTTTTAATGATTTGACAGTTTTATGCCAAATTTTGAAAATTCAATGCTTACTTTCACATTTTAAGTTCCCTAAAACAATATCTGAACATAGAAGAATTAATATACGGCTAAGAAATGTTTATTTTTTACATGTATAGTTATCCTTTGGAGAATATAGTAGTTCACAAATGCTAAATTATGAGTTTTCCCCTCAGCATTGTGAAATTACAATGTATATATAGGTTAAATATCAAATCTCTCTTTTTAAGGGATAACTTTCTGAGTATGACCTGAGGTTCTCTGGCCTAATCCATATAATTAGCAGTGAAACTTTCCTTTATTTGATTTTCATTTGAACTGTAGCTAATATATTTCCTGCAGGGAATCTCAGTAATAGTTAAAAGTATTTATTTTTCCTCTACTTATAAAATATTATTACTTCATTTTTACTTTCTTCAGAAGCCTTCTTTATGTTAGCTGAGCTTTCTTACACTAAAACAGGAATATGAAAATTCATAAGAAATTGGGATGATGACTCTTCCTTGCTTACAAAGATTTAAAATAATTTTGAGTATTAAAATTAAAAGAAATTACTGAGATCGGACATTTAAAAATATATAAACAAATGCAAGTCTATGAGAAATTAACTTGCTTTGTATCAACAACTATTCAAAAATCAAAAGAAGGTATAATGAGGTCCAAGTCTGAGTTTCTTGGTAAAGATCTTGGTAAAAGTGTGGGTGCTTTGGTTCCTCGGTTAATGGCATATAATGAACTCTGACTCACCTCTGTATGTAGAACAAGTGACATATTAGATATAATGGAGAATTGAGATAGGAAAATCCAGTTCTCTTTATTTTGGAGAAATGGACAGATACTAGAGTGAAAGGGAATTCTTAGGACTTAGGGTCATTTCTCCCTTGAGACATATTATCCTTTAAGCAAGTACATTGTTTAAAGGTTGAGTGAAGTTTGATATCATTGTAGTAAGGATGTCAAACAACTTGTCTTGAGCTATATCAATCCCTTTTAGTTTATGTGACTATGGCTTATGGTCTATTTAGTCTATACTTAGGTTCATGGGTTTTATCAACTTGTGAATTTTCACATAGACAACTTACCTGTAACTAGCCTGCTTTAATATTCCAGGGCTGAAGTCTTTTCATTTTGTGGTTTATTCATTAACTCGTTCATACTGTACATTATTTTATAAAGATTTGAGGTGTTTACACAAACTACATATAAAACCCATAAATAACCACTTTTATTTTGGTCCACATTTAAAGAAATGTGACAGAGAAAAATAATTGAAAATTTATTATATAAACATTTACATCATTTCCCAAAACATACCAGGAAGGGAGGTATAAATGCATTTCATATGTAATTTTTTTCAAAATCAGCTTTCTCCTGAACTCTTTTTTATGTGACTGTCAGCCATTTCTCCAAATGCACTCCTAAAAGTCTACATAAAAGCTCTTCCTAAATTCACTAAACATAATGCCTCACTTTCTTGTTCTCCTCTCCCTTCCTTTTAAAGGTATCTTTATCTTTTTCTTCCATTTCTTCATTCTGCATATAGACTTTTACATTTCTCTCCACCTTATAATTAAGTTCTCACATTTTTGTCAGTAAGCCCAGAAACAGGGTGTACTGCATCTCAATATGGGTAGGCTCACCAGTTCTAGCAACTGAAGAAGAATGTCAGAGTCCTTGGTGGATTTTACAGCTTTAATGCTCTCAGGAAACCAAGTACATGAGTGCATCAAATGGGCAAGGCCAGGCAGGGGATGCTGGGAGGCTTGGCTGCATGAATCTTCATGCTTTTTCTCTGGACTCTCTCTCTGCATTTTCTTCTCTCCGGTATTCTTTCTGCAGGTCTCCTCATCCCTTCCCCCTGGGTGACACCACTGTTTTATCCTACTCATCTAGGCCCAGGTGTGCCCACTTATACATGTGTACATCCATTGGGCCAGGTATGTACAATCAGTGGAAGGCGACAGTACCACATGTCCTGGTCATAGGAGCTAATGGCTGAAGGGTAAAAGCCATGATAATTTATTTCCCCTACATATGTATAGAAAAAAGGGCAAGAATCAAACCCCAAATTTCCCTTAGGTGGCAGTACAATTCTTGCAGTTACACATAGGTTTGTGTATTTTCTCTTTGTTACCCTTACAAGAATTATAAAACATTAGAAAGTTCGGGCCAGGCAATTTGTAAATTAGGATGAAAATAATGCAGTAAACCACATGCTGTTAGCTATGCAGTTGACGCAGAAGTTCATGGTCAGTGTTATAAAGATCCATGTCTCCCTCTTCACAAGTGGAACACATGCAAGATCACCAGGTAACAAAGCCTTCCCAGTCTTTGACTAAAAAGTCACATTGGACTTCATATGTCCTAGAGAAAAGGAACACTAAAATATCTAGTGGTTCTTTCACAACATCCACAAGGATAATTTATTGCAGTGACTTTAGGGGAAGAGAGGATATGGTGCCAATATATGACTCAGTAATAAAACATTTTGCAGTGGGACAACACTGTGGTCCAAGACTGCAGCTTTCTGATGACCTGAACTGACCAAAGAACAAAACTCTATGCTGTCTTTAAAAAATGTGAACAGTGACTTCAGGAACCAAAGCAGGGATGCAAATGAAAGGTGGTAACTGGCAGCCTCTGGTGAAACTCGTTGTGGGGCTGGGGAAAGAGGCTACTGATGCTTAGCTCCATCCCATTTTGCTTTGTGGAGCTCTAGACCGGTGCTTTATGTCTTTTACTTCTTTAAGGTGAACCTGAAATCAAGATTTTTATATCGTGTCCCCCATATTAAATCCTCATCATTCAGATAATTGGATCTTAAAATAGTGTGCTTAGGTCAAATAAACATTCAGTCATTTGTCATTGGTCAGAAAAAAAGGTTGGCTACATGTTTTTTGTACAGCTCTTTTTTGTTTTTACATTTAACTAAAATATATATATATATATATATATATATATATATTTTTAAACAACATTGCCTACCCAAGGTTCTTTATCATCTTATCACATGTGAACCATCATCTTAATCTCTCAGTACATCCCTTTCCCGATTTTACCTCCCCTCCCTACTCTGCTTTCATTCTACTAACAGTACAACTCTTTTTAACCCCACTTCCATATTTTCTGCAATGTGCACAATCAGTTCTATGGAAAAGTCTAGAATCTCCTTCTGATTCCCTATAATAAATGAATGTCTGACTATCCCTTTCAGATCTGATACTGGCCCCTCCTAAGTGTCACCCTCACAGGTTTACAGGGTCAGTCCCTCATGACTGCTTTGATTTCAGACTTTTACTTCAACCAGTCTTAAGTCCTGAATATATAGTACACCCATAGTAGTGTCTAAGACTTGGCTACAAACAGGAGTTCCCACAATCTCTTCTTTATGTTTGCATTCACTAGAATGACTCAGACAAACTCAGGATAACACTTTTGCTAGTTTGTTACAAAGGTTATAATGTAGGAACAGCCCAGTGGGAGAGATGCATGAGACTCAGTGCCCTCTCTAGTATGTTGTGCTGCCAGCACCTCAATGTACTTATCAAGCAAACGCCCTCACAGCATGTCATTCAGAGTTTTTATAGAAGTTTTATTGTGTAAGGCATGACTGACTAGATAATTGGTTGATGGTGACTGGACCAATCTTCAGCCCCTTTCTCCCATCCAGAGATCTGGAGGTGGAACTAAGTGCTCCAGGCTTCTAAGTACATTTTGGTGTTTCTGGTGACCACACGTTCCTGAAGCTGTACACCTTGAGTTATTCATCAGCATACAAAGCATTTTATCACTCAGGAGACTCCCAAGTGTATTAGGATCTTTGTGCCAGGAACCAGGGAAGACTGAAAACCAAATATATATTTTTATTATGCCATAAATGTTCTAATCTTTCTTACTGTACCACAGGTTGTTAAGAGCAAACTAGTATGCTTCAGAGGTCACCGTGGATAAAAGCTAATGTAGGTTAATGTAGGTATTACTAATATCCCTGCTGAGCCCTGTTTTTGTTTTTGTTTTTGAGACTAGGTCTCGCTATTTTCCCCAGGGAACTGCAGGCTCATGTTGTCTGGGGTACCACAGACTCAAGTGATCCCTAGTCTCAGCCTCCAAGAAAACTGGGATTACAGGTGTGCGCCACCACACTCAGCTATTTTTTAGGACTCAGTCTCGCTATGTTGCCCCAGGCAGGTCTCGAACCCATGAACTGAAGCAATTCCTCGTCCCAGCCTTGCTCTAGAGGCTGTGTTTAAAAGCATGCACCACCGTGCCTGGTCCTTGAGCCCTGTTTTTGAGTAATATCACTTCCCAAGGATACAACCACTGTATGTCAAATAGAAAAAATACACCTCTAGGAAATTTAGTGAATATGTTAAATATAAACCAACAAAATTATAGGTATCTGCCAGAATAATTTTTCAAAATTTATACCTAATAATAGATTGTCTAAAAGTACTTATGCACTGACAGGACAAGTTATGAGGTTATTTCTAGATTATGACATTGAAATAACATTATCAAATGAAATCATAGCATTATCATTATCAATCAAAGGGCAAGGATATGTATGTGTTTACAGTTGTTTTCAAAAGTAGTTAAATAGAATTTTAAAAGTAGAAAGGAGGGAGAGATACGGAATCATAACATTCTGATTTTATGATTATCATAATTGTTTTGTCAGGCCATTTCTGATCATAGACATTGTATTTCATTCACTGGGCTTTTAGGAAAATGTTCATTTTTATATCAACTGATCATTTTCAGGGTTTTATATTTTCCACGGAGTTTAAGTGGTTCACAGGTAATTATGGTTAAATCTGAGAATGAAATCCCTTGCATCGTTATATTTCTGCTTGAAAATTTTCAAGATAGCTATGCTTTAATTAGTTGCTTGTTTTGTTGAAATGGCTTCAAGAAGTGAGAATTCTCAGAAGAATTGTGTCACTGGAATATAATACTATTATATTGAAATTAAGTTACAGCAATAGATTCTAAAGCAGTTTTCACTAGCTCATGACCAGAAAGCTCTAAGGGATCATAACTGTTAAGGGGTATATACTCTCAAAGAGCCCAGCCACCCATCACACAAAAGCAAAAGAAGTAGATGCTTAGTATAAAATATTTTAATAGAATTATTGTGTATAGAAAGGGAAGAGAAGAGAGGATATTCCTTGTAAGAGTTCTCCATTAAAACTCTCCCCAGATTACCCATTTCTCATAAGCAAATATATAGTCAAACAGAGTTGACCTGAAGCAGGTTTGCTGAGACCCAAAAACTTGCCACAAGTCTAAGGTAACTTTTGGAGGGAACAGCAAGTAAGGGGCCATACAAGTCTGCAACTGTTAGTGTGCAACAATATGTCATCTAGTGACCCCAAACTTAATGGGTACACATGCTGAGAGGAATGTGCACAAAGGCAAAGGAAGCAGACTTAGTGTGAAAGATCTTTAACTAAATTGGTGCATCAAGTGAGAAGAAAGGATATCCCTAGTAATAGTTTCCCAGTAAACCTCCCAAATTACTCATCCCCTTGTGGGCAACTATCCAGCCAAACAATATCTTCCTGAAGTGGGACCATTGAGATGTGAAAATTTGCCACAATCTAAGGTACCTTTTGTCAGGGAGCCAGAAGAAGTGATTCAGCAGATCTTAGAGAGCTGGGACAAAAAACACCAAATTAAGGTAACAACTGCCACCATCAGCCTTTCCACATGTCTCTTAGCCCTGCCTCTTCCAAGGCTACTATGTGCCTCTTCTCCAGGTGTCTCCTTCAGCCCCACCCCCCACAAGCCCATGGGTGTAAGATGAAGAAGTAGGATCCCTAAACCCACCTTCTTTCTGTGTTATATAGTTCTCTCAGCTCCATCCTTAGTTTCCAGCAGCTTCCTAAATCAAAGGCATCTGGTTCATAGCATGCTGGGAACTGTAATCCAAGGTAGCTACATGTAAGTGGAGGTAGAATAAATGGTGCCAGTTTACTATGCTTCAATGCTCTTCTCCTTTTATCAGAAGGAGAAAGGTATGCAAATCAAGAGTGTCATTGTCTCTGCCAAGGACAGACTCCCCACATCTCTCCTCCACATGTCTTCCTCTGTGACTCCCCTCAAATCCCTGAGTGCAAATCAAAACTGAAAAAGCAAGAAAGAGCTGGTCCTGCCTGACTTTATGTTATATAGGCCTGTTTGGCCACTCAGCTCCCTCCCTAGTTCTATTGCTCAGGAAGTCTGGTTCATGGCACACTGGAACCTATAGTCCAAGATGTCTGCATGGTACATAGGGACAAGGAAAATGGCACTTCACCTTCACAGAGGTGTATCTGTAACATTTTTTAAAGAAGTTGGGAGAAGAGGAAGGAGGTGTTTTGAGCATATGATTCATTTTGATTAAAAAAGATTTAAAAAAAAATTAACCAACAAATTTCTGGACAGACTACAGAGCCCTAAGGGGTAAAAGTGGGGGAAAATGCTTGAAGGCATCCTTTTAAATGATTGTAAACAATAAATAGCTAATTTCAGTGATGATTGAAGTGATTGGATGTGCAAATAAAATTTAACTCTTTAGAAATTCTACTTGTTAAACAGTTCCTTCTAATACCCCTACCTCCAAAGGCTGTTTTAGAACAATAAAACATTAAAAAAAAAAAAAGCACATATTTGTGATATTTCTTCTGCACTTGAGATTTCAGAATAGTCCTGAATAAACTTTATGGCTTTTCTTTAGAAACATACGCCTACCACCTGTTACTGCCAGAAATGATTTTCTTTTTCTTTTCTTTTTTTTTTTTTCAAATAACATAGACAATGCATTGTGCAGAGATAGTATTGATTTGGATATGGGAAACTAAGACCCTGCAATGACAGTTTGCTAAGTTTACAATTATTTTATAACACAAAAGTTAATTTGGCTGGTGAGAGACCTTGAAGGAGTGATCAAGTTAAGGATCTTGAGATGGGGAGATTATCCTGGATTAGCTATGTAAATTTCTAATGTCAGTGTCCATTTAATAAGGGATAGGAAGATCTGACCACAGAAAAGGCCTTGTGACATCGAAGTCAAAGTTTGAGGATGAAGGAAGGGACCTCAAGGAACTTAGCTCTGAAAGCTGGAAAGACCAGGAAAAAACTCTTCCTGTGACCATGCAGTAAATTTCACACTTCTGACCTCCAGGCCTGGAAGGGAGTAACTATTGTTTTAAGCCAGCAATTTTTGGTAGTTTGTGAGAACAGATTTAGGGTTCTTGGAGTACAGCCAGTTAACTACATTAAGTCAAATAAACCATGTACACAGTAACATTGTAAAGGAAAAGGGAAACAACTTTTAAGTACTGTGCCTCAACATTTCTGTTTGCAGATATTGGCTAACTTCCATGTTACTGGGTTTATCACCACACTCTTGACTGATAGACAGTAGAATTCCTAATATTGAAATGCCATGGTTACAGTACTTTGCTGATTGTCTTAGCACAACATAGCTTTCTTATCACTTAGAGCAAGTTCCCTTTTTTGGTCCCTCCCTCGAGGTGTATCTTACATGAGCTTTATTAATTTCCCTGTAACTTTTTCACGATGTGACTCAGCATCTTTTAAAGAAGGGAACTAGACTCTCACTTGGTGAATCTATATCTGCAACAAAAGCTTGTCTTGTTTCATAAATACAAGGCAAACATTCTAGACAGTATGTATCCATTTGTGGCAGTGTCATTGTCATCCTGGCACTGTAGCAGCATTTTCTTTTATTTTTTTTTTAGACTAGGTCTCATTTCATTGTCCAGGGGAACTGCAGGCTCATGTTGCCCAGGGTACCATGGACTCAAGCAATCCCCAGCCTCAGCTTCCCAGGTACCTAGGACTACAGGCATGTGCCACCATGACCAGAAATTTTTTGAGACTTGGTCTCGCTATGTTGCCCTAGGTGGGTCTCAAACCCAGGAACTCAAGTGATTCCTAGCCTCGGCCTCTCTTCTGTAGGCTGCAATTAAAGGTACGCGCCCCTGTGCCCAGCAGTAGCGTTTTAAATTTTCTGAAATGTCCCTTATGAGCTACCCTGAGACTCTTCTAAACTCAGCCATTTGCTTACATTTATTTTAGAGATCTCTTGACCTCATCACTATAACAGCATAAAGAAATCCTAAAAGAGGGAAGCTTTTGCATTTGTTCTTGATTGCCATTCTATGGAGCAGACTGTATTACAAGCAATTGCTGCTTGAGGCCAAGGCATAGTCTGAGCTCGCCCACAGGAGCACTCACCTGTGTGGATAGGTCTCTAGTTACTAAGCTCAAAGGATCTTTTTTTTTTTTTTTTTAATAACTGCATTTGTTCTTTGGTACCAGAGTATTTTCATTGTAATTAATGAATTCTCTTTGCAGGGAAGTCATTATCAAAATTAGACAAAGTGAAAAGTATGCAATGTCTCAAAGAGTAACACTCAAATCAGGTGCAGCCACAAACTTTTCCAGTGATGACTACAATTTTTTTTTGGTTTAATTTAATCATATTTTTAAGAGAATTTGCAAAAAGTAAATGTTTTAGATTTTTTTGGAAACTGTTCTTCCCCCTCTGACTTTAATTTGAATTTTATTTGGCATATATCACAACTAGGAATTTGCAGTGTAAACTGAAGACTGAATTTCATTTGCAATGGAATAGTAGAAGTGATACTCTTCTAGAAATAACTACGTACTGGTGACTAAATTATAAGAGTTAAATACAATTAATGTTTTTATATAGTGAGAAAGAGAATGTGAACTCATCATCCTAATATCTAAAATTTTGATTTAGCAGATACCCTTTTTAAATACTATACTGTTTAATGTGTTGCCTCATTTCATTGAATCCTGAGAAGTAAATGATGACAACTAAAGCATGACAAATTATAACTTCTGGTTATTGAACTCTCACTGTGAGCCAGGTGTAGGCTGTATTGTGTAAGGATTTTTTTGGTCAGGGTTGGACCGCATATGTAAAGGTGGTCCCAGTAGGCGCTACCAGAGCACAGCACAGCACCTGGGCAGGACTAGACTCTCCCATTAGGTTTGTCTAATTATACTCTGTGATACTTGCACAACAAAGAAATCACCTGGTAATGTATTTCTCAGAACTTAATCTCTGCCCTCAAGTGACATGTGACCATATTAGGAAAAGCAAGCTTTCTTTGTACTGTTTAATTTAATTACCATGAAAATCCATCTGTGGCCATTATTTTTCTCTCACAGAGAAGAAACCTGAGGCTTCGATTCAGTGACTAAAACAAAGACTCGTATCTAAGACAGAAGCAAAGAGGATTCAAAGGCTGATGTTTCACAGGCTGAAGTCATTCTATGTCAAGACCCCATTTCCTGAGTTTGGAAGTGGCAATAATCAGATTTAGGAAACCAGGAAAAAAAAAACACCCTAAAGGCCAGAGTAGTACAATGATAAAGTTGCTGTGGAACAGCCAAGAGCAGGAGGCAACGTAAGGGCCCTATATTTAAAGAGTAGCTTCAACAGATAGTTGAACTCTGGACAAAGATTGAACCATTGACAGAGGTGTAGCAAAATGTCGTAGCTGCAGATACTAAAGTTTTCAACATAGGTTGATCTTTCTGCTACAACAGTTATGCTCAAGACATTCAACATACCCAGTATCTATAAATGTAAAGTTGGAATGAAAATAAAAAGGGGGGGGTGGGGGAATGAGAGGGAGAGGTCAGGGAGAGAAAGTGCTGGGTGAACCCTAGGGAATACCAAGATGTGAAATACATACATACATACATATATATATTATTTTTTTAAAAAAAGAATTGCCTATGTTCTCTCTCCTTCTCCCATGGCTGACCTTTTTCCTATGCATATGTGTTGAATTCTGTGTACACGTATATCTGAATGGAATAATTTTTGGTTTGGGAGAATTTTTTTGTGTTTTATTCCTTAAAAAGTTGTTCATACTGTTATACTGTTTTGTATTTCCATGAAATATTACATCCACATATTTTATGCTAGTGTGCTTATTTCTCTAAGGAAGAAATTTTGAAATGTTTTATTGGAAGTCTGTATTGGGGAATGGACAAAATGGGTAAAAGTTTTCAAAAGGCAACATTTCCAGTTATAAAATAAATAAGTCCCATGAATATGATAAACAGCATAGTAACTACAGTTCATAATAGTATATTATTTATTTGAAAATTTTTAAAAGAGTAGAGCCTAAAAATTCTCAGCATAAGAACATGGTGATGAATGTCAACTAGACATTCATTATTGTGATGGTCATTTTGCTATATATACATATAATTATGTCATATAGCTGAAATTTGTTATAGATCAATTACACCTCAATAAAAAATGTTGACATGTTAATAAAATGGTTTGGAGGTCAGACTTTGTACCTGATTTGCTTGAATAATGGGAAGTTCATCACTTTCAGGAACAGCTATTTCAATGATTGGATTGATTGACTTGCCCTATTGGACAGTTAGATTGAGCTAATGTTTGCTTCAGTATGACTTCCTCTCATTCATTAATGTTTTCTGGAGTTCCATAGACCAAACATTGTCCTCTCTCACCAGTAATTCAATAAAATAAAACACCAATGGGTATGCTTAAGAAAATTTAAAAATCAAGTTTAAAAATTGGGGGGAAAAATAAAAGAGAGGACTATATTGTCCTTATATTTGGTTAATTATACCACTTGCTACTTTTGTTTATGGGGTTACTAATAATAAATTTCAGAGCAGTGCTTTTCTGTGTTTTTATTTTTCTTAAACATCCTTGGCATATGAATGGTCTTCTATCTTGGCCTTTGGATTTTCCCAGGGCTGGGAGCTCTGCAGTGGAAGGAAAATGTAATCAGATGTGAAGGAGTTCATGGATAAGCAGGCTCTTGGGAGAGTAGTTTGGATTTAAAGTGATTTTTTTTTAACCTCAAAACTACTTTAGTGTATCGTCATCTTAGCCAAGTATAGATGATTAGAGCCTGTATAGATGGTTAGGACCTTGAAAATCATGTCAACCTCTTGACATGATTTATTTACCTTGAAAGTTCTGGAACATTATGTAGTTCCCTAGGTCACAGTTGATTATGGAGCCAAGCCCAAATCCTAAATCCTTCCTTCCTGTGAGGATGAAGCCCACTAGATTGCCAAACTACTCTCCCCCAAATAGTTCACAGATCGTTCTCCAAAGCCCAGTGCATCTTCTTTTAAAGTTCAGATATACATTTTGCTAAAGAATGATTTTAATACAGATTCTGGGAGATCTTCTGGCTACTGGTGTAACCAACCCGACCTTTGTAAAATTCTTCACTGATTAACTGTAACTATACCATGTGACCTTGAGAAATGGTTCTAATTTTTCTCAGACTTCTTTTTCTTATATGTAACATGGAGATAAGGTTGCCTATCTTATGTTGTTTTTGTGAAGATAGGATAATATTTATAAAGGCCAAAGCAGGGCATGTGATTCATTAGTTTACTCAACATAACTTGTTGCTAGGAGAAAACACTTTCAAATTTTTCATATTATTTTTTAAAAAGTAATACTCAATTTAAAAACATCAGTTACATGTGTGAATTTGTCCTTACACTAGGAAGGAGATTTCAAACATTAAATACGTAAGAAAAAAATTTTGACTCTTATTATATGTTGTGTAAAATCCAAAGGATACAAATGGGAACAAGATGAAAAGTTCTTTCACCCAGCTACTTACTTACTTTTGCTGGAAACTCACTTTATCATTTTTTTTTTCTGGTTATGTACTTGTAGACATATCCCATACATGTATTCAGTAAAACTTAAATGATCACTATCTTATCGTCATCCTTCCCCCTAACCTCTTGCTAATAAGACTAACTGCTGAATTAGTAGCTCTAGCTCAGTGCTTTCTGTTTTCAATACTTTCATGATGATGAGTGTCCTATATGTGGCCGTTACGACACCCACTAGCACATGAGTCTTTTGAGCTCTTAAAATGTAGGTCTGACTGATTAAGATCATAGTTTCACAGGTGATAAGGTGGTGGAAGAACCTCAGGGTAGACGATGATGTTAAAAAAAAATATATATATATATATGTGATCAATTAAAAAATAGAATTAATAAGAAAAATGTAGCTCTTACCACTGAAGGACTGAACTTTCAATTTTTATATAAAAATTTTAAATTTAATAAACGCAGATGGCTGGCTAGTGGTTACCATATTGGACAGTACCACGCTAGATATTTTTGTGGCACATTGTACAGAAATTGAATTCCAAAGTATGGAATTAACAAAGAAGTCATATGGAAATACTCATTTAATGGTATTTAAAGAGGTTTATGTTATTTAAAGAGTTTAACACATTTTAAATTACATGTGGCTAAGGTATTTTTAAATTAAATAAAGAAATAGCAGTTTATTTTTCAGACATGCTACTAATGAGAAAAAGCTGAGAAATGTTATTTGGTAGGAAGCAACTGTCTAAGAGGGCAGATCTCAATCAAGTTTGAACCTAGCCTCATTTATTCACTAATTCATTCAAGAACTACTTATGAAATACCTAATGTATACCATGCATAGGCTCTGGAATTACCGCATTTAGCAAAACTTAAACAAATCCTGATCTTCATGAAGTTTCACTAATGCGCTAATGAAAGTCTGCACTTAATTCCCTGATGCCTTTTTGAGTTGCCCTCTACTGGAAGTCAGCAACCAACAAGGGAGACCTTTGCAGAGACAAGAAAAGAACTTGCTCAGGACCCTAGCTTTGATTGCTGACAATATTGTTTCCTTTGACAAAGGGAAAAGCTTTAGAAGAACTGAAGCTACTAAAAATTTAGCTACTAAAAATGTTCTTACCTAATTTATTTCTTTAGTTTGTTAATTCTGGGTTGGGATACTATTCAGAAAAAAATGAGAGATGTGTGTCCTACAAGTGCACAAATTTTTATGTAAGACAACCAAGAGATTCCAGAATAAGCCCTGTGACATAGTTTGTTAGAAAGGCACAAATAAGCAGCTCAGATTCCTGTCAGTGAGCTGACTCCTTTGCTATCTGCCCTTGTTGGAGGTCTGAATAGTGTCATTGCCTTTATCTTTTGGCTTTTCCATTATCTCCCCAGTGTAGGGATCTGATCATATCTTTTTTGACTTATGTTGTTCTTTTTATTTTTCTGCATTTTCTGATTTTTCCAGCAGGGATTTGTATTATTTCGAAATAAAATAAAGAACAATAACTATATAAAATAGACTAGTCAGCAAGAAGATAAAAGCCTGTTATGATCCAGTGGAACAGAGATCAAGAAGAAAGGTGAATCCGAGGAGCTGGAAAGTAGACTTGACAGGGCTAGTTGCAGTAGTGAGAGAAGACTGAGTTAAAAGCACTAGTTTTATGTAAGTGTGATATTTTAAGGAAAGACAAATGTAGCACAATGACTAAAAAGTATTATTTTTAAGTTTAGAGTCACAGCAATCAAATGTTAAATATATCTTGTTACTTTCAGTTAAGTGTTTGAGATGATTTGCCAAGTGTTTTTAATTATTTTTTTAATCCACTATGTAAATAAGTGTAATGTAATGATGTATGTAAATAAGTCTTGGGGTCATTACAAATGCATAGGTGAACTAAAGGGAATTTATTTTCTTGTAAACCTTTTTTTAAAGTTTATCTTAATTTATTGATAATAAAACACTGTTGTGAGAATGCCTTACTGAGCTAGATACTGACCTGAAGAACAAAAGAGAGGCCTAAAATGTAAAGCCATAAAAGGAATGTTTGAAGAGATGAACCTAAAGCACATTAATCAGATTGGCAGTTATTCTCCCTTAGGAAAGATGTTAAAAATATATTTCCTTTCTTTGAAAGGATTTTACAGTAATTTTGAGAGCTCACATCTGATTGACTAGATAAGTCAGCTGTCACTGATCATGATAACTACATTTCATAACTAGATTATTTTCTAACCCAGGAAATGCACTTTTTTTCTTCAGTACAAATGTACATGTGTGTGAAGGAAAAGAATTACTCAGGCCTGAATCAATTCAGATATTGCAAAATCTTTATACTAAATGTGAATGAATTATAAAGAATTTGTCTTTATAAATGTGCTTGTTCATTAATTCAAACATACCATTGAAATCTAGAAACACTTTAAAAATGGAACACTCCAAACATGGCATTTTCATTAAAAAAAAAAAAAAAAAACCACTTAATAAGCCTGTAGAAATATATAGATTTATTCTCAGTTCAAGATCCCTTTCCCAACAGTTTTCTGTTATCTAAATGATTTTCTAAAGGACACAGGTCTCCATGTAAGAATTTCTAAGTCATTAGAAAAGAAAAAAAAAATTAAATTAGTAATAAAATGTTTTTCAGTTTCTAAAAACTAAATGTGAAATTAATACAATTTTTACTAGCAAATAATTTCTGTGTTTTTATTCTCCTTTTACTTCTAGGTTGAAAAAGAAAAAGCAAGCCAAACAAAATGCAGAGACAGCCTCCGCTATTACTACAAAGACTCAAACTGGAGAAGATACTAATGCAGTCACTAATACAGAACAAGACAAGTGTAACATTGCTGTGGAAGAAGAATATATTGCTGATGAAAAAAAAAAGAGAAAAAATAATCAGTTAAAGGAGATCAGGCGTACCGAACTAAAGAGATATTATAATGTTGGTGAGTATTGGTGGCAATATTTCAGTATTTTCATTTTAAAATCTGTAATATTTGCAACTAATCAAATTCATGATCGTGTATTTAGAAGTTACTTTGTACCACCAGCACTTCCTTTATATGCATAACCTTGTAAAAAGACATGGCTATAAAATAATGTTTTCATTGTCTTTGTGTTCCCAGTAGCTAGAACATAGTTTGTGCTAATGAATACCAAATGAATGGATCATTTTCCCTGAATGAGAAATGTTTTTCTTACTGTATATAGATAATACCTATCAAAGTGTTAACAGAAAAGATTGCACGTCTTGGAATTAGCTAGGCAATAGAAAATGGCAGAAACATGGTATAGCTTTCACTAGGATGTTTTTGTTTTTTTAAGGAGGACTTGGTACTTTTAGTTAAGGTTATCTTAAAATGAGTCCAGTTCAGTGCTATATACTTCTTCAGAACAGACACTGACCTGAAGCCACATTGGTAATAAGGCCATGTCTAGAACAATGGAGGTGCTAATCTTGCTTTCCTTGGGTAGTTCATCTGAAATTTACTGCTCTTTTTCCTGTTGGGCTGTGGTATCTTGAAAAGAGAATACAAAGAAAGGGAACCAGGAATCCAAACTTGATAGAGTGTACAGTGCTTTTGAGATTGCTTGCCAAGAGACATAAGGGACCTCTGAGAATGATTAAGAGTGCTCTCATCAGAGATGAAATGGGCTGTCACTGCAGTGTGAACAAGGGTTCCTGGAGCCAATTTCAATTTAAGTATGTGAGGGAGGCCTCCCTATACTGATAGGCAGTTCTCAGACACCATTAGTGATTCTAGCAATCCTGATACTGTCTAACTGATTCCACTGGCCACCCAAAGCTGCTCTCTGCTTCACATGGCAGCTCCTAAGCACAGGTTGTAATAATATCAGAGACTTCCACATCCCCCCTTCTCATGTTGGGGAGACACTAAAACGAAACTAAAGTACACTAAAACATAGGAGTCAACAGCCAGATGAAGAGATACAAAGTTCAAATTGTCCAGCAAAGGAACTTCTGTTCTCTTGGTGCTTGGGGTCTTGTAACCAGATGATCGGAGTTCAGGCCATGTGTCACCACCGAAGACCAATAAAGCGGAAACGGGAATTGAATTTTTAAAGTGTGCTTTAATCAGATAGTTGGCAACTAGGAAGATGGGATGGGAGAAGGTAATACCCTAAAGAAACCACCTTAACATCTCATTTCCATGGGGAGGGTGGGGGAAGGGGTAAATCCCTGGGATTACAATGATCTGAAGTTTATATATAAATAAAAAATTTTTTTTAAAAATTAAAAAAATAAAAACCATCTCATTTCCAGTTGACTTTTTATAGTGAGTTGAACAAAGAACAAAGCAGCAGGCAGGCCTTTGCTGATGTCAGCAGCCTGTAATGTCAGGTCCCTAGAACTTCTTATCACTTTCTGGACACCTAGCTTCACACTCCCAGGGTGGTGAGGCAGGTCTTCTGGTAGCACTGGCTCTCACACTCTTCCAGTCTCTTTGGACTGGCAATTAACTCAGTAAATAGGTCATAAGCAATACACACGTGCATATACACTACTCTACTCTACATAGTGTCTTGTCTGAGCACCTACACCATCCCCGCACTTCTCTAGAAATGCTTTTGGGCTGGCAGTTAACTCAGAGTAGGTTGGTCGTAAACAATGTGTGTGTGCAGATTTACGACTGCTGTGCATAGTGTCTTGTCTGAACATCTTCCCCTTCCAAGTCCCTATCAAACTGACAAGGTCACATGCAGAAGTGCCGTTCCTTCAACATGGAAGCTCACCAATGCCCCTTAATTTTTTAAATAAACTTTTACGTAGGCTTCATTACATAGGCATGATTAATTCAGTCATTTTCATTGGCAATTGAACTCAACCTCTAAACCCACTCTCCCTGGAAATCAGAGGGCAGAGCTAAAAGTTCCATCCTCTGGTTTCCCTGGCAACCCATCCTAATCCTCAGGTACTTTCTACAGGTCCCCATGTTCTTACAACAAAATAAATGTTTTTCCCCAGAAAACTCCTTTGTTTTCACTGAGGTAAAATTGGTTCACAATGCTATATGTTATTCAAAGGCCTAGGATTCTACCTCCTTAAGTGCATGTTGCCACACCCATCATCAAGGAACCATCAACCTTCTACCACTGACCATTGTGCCCCTCCCCCACTTTGCTTTCCCTTCCTCATTTTTTAACCTCAATTCCACAGTCAGATTTCTGAGATTTGTTACTGGTTTGGTTTTGTCTGACCCTTTTATTGTGTTTCTCTATATTCCACTTATAAGTGATACCATCTGGTATTTGGTTTTCTCCTTCTGACTTAGCATACTCCCTTCCAGTTCCATCCATTGTCAGAAAGGGCAAGAGTTGTCAAAAATGACATCTATTGTCAAAAATGGCAAGAGTTCATCTTAACAAAAGATACTTTCAGCACTTAGGAAACTTAAGGAAGTCCAACACTTAGGAAAGTCCAAAGGTTTTGGAAACTGTGGGTGAATACCAAAATTGTATGAGAAGTATGTTTTTCATATGCATCATAATATCATGAGATGGTTCTAAGTGCTGACATTGCTCCAACAGAGGTAGATGAGTTATATACCCCCAGAAACATTTGGCATATAGCATTTCAGTGCCTTGATGTGATTACATGTGTTTAATAGCTTAATGAATCTTTTTTAATCTAAATAATTTATATATACATATATGTATTTCACATCTTTGTATTCCCCAGAGGTCACCCACCATGTCCCCTCCCTGACTACTCCCACTCATCCTCCCCCTCCCATTTGTGTAGTTTGGTTGTTATCTTGACTTTTCCTCATAGCCTTTTGTTTGTTTTTTAATGAATATTTTTAATCTCAAGTCCTTCAGTATTTTATAAAAAAAAACTGTAAAAGTCAACATATTGAAAGAGGTTTCTGTGGGATTAAAAAATTGCCACGTAAAACTTAAAAGAATTGATTAATTTTCCTTATTTCTAGAAGCTTAAGAAAAATTATATTTCACATATTATTTTTATACATGATTTAGACACATTGAACATTTGAAAATGCATTTTTGAATTCCCTAAAATATTATCTTTCTTCATCCTTATTTAAATACTGACATAG
Source organism: Uropsilus gracilis (assembly GCA_004024945.1). Classification (NCBI taxonomy): domain Eukaryota; kingdom Metazoa; phylum Chordata; class Mammalia; order Eulipotyphla; family Talpidae; genus Uropsilus; species Uropsilus gracilis. The sequence goes on along the minus strand of PVHY01007679.1, from coordinate 40,893 downwards.
TATTTTAAGTTGGAGACATTTTGCTTTTAAGATTTTTCTTAAAGGAGGCTGGTAGAATCCTATCCATTGAGGCTTCTTTTCAGTCTGATGCTTCACCCAGTGGATACTATGTTAGGGTAGCATTTTAATATGGTACCTGTGTGGCATATGTAACACTTTGAGTCTGAAATAAAACCCTTCACTCCACTCTACCTAAGCAACTCAGTTTACTTCACAAAATTGGCTCAGTGATGATTTCTTTCAGGAAGTTCTCCCCTTCTCTGTCCAGGTTAGATTTCCTTTCTGCAGTGTCATCATGAATACCTGTTTCTCTTTATATTGGGTTTTATGACTTAGATGCTGTATTGTTAGCTTTGTATAGAATCTGCTGTGTTGAAAATGCTCTTTAAGTGTGCATTGAAGTATAAGTTAATAGAAAGCTGAATATAAACTCCGTTCTGAGCTGTTTGAATTTCTTGAAAATTATGGATATAAGAGACAGCATAGTAGTTGGGTTAGAATTTCATCTCCTCTCAAAAATGCCAATACTAACAATTGGTTTGGAGATTTAGGACTTTTCCTTCAGAGAATCAAGTGCTTGGAAAAAACCATAGAATTCCCGAGTCCCTTGTCCATGTCACATCTGACTCTGACTGGCATCTGCTATCTGGTAGGTTTGTTTCATGTTATAAGACTAACCTGGCACATTTCCTGGGTTCCCATCCCACGAGGCTGTTCTGCACCAGCAGGTGGAGCATTACACTTAAGAAGTACAGAGTAATCACAGCTGTTCATTGCTGCTTGGAGTGGCTCTAGTCTGAGCAGAAGAGACATTTAAATGGTAGGTTCCTATCAGCTACTATAAGCTTTGGGTTTTTACATGTAGTCAGTGGAGAGATGCTGAGAATACTCCATTAGCTCTGGTTGATGATAAATATGATAGTGTGGAACAGTGAGCTTGAAGGAAGGTTGTTTTAGTAGGAGACTAAGGCAGAGGAGAAAGGGCACCCTAAGGAGAGAGTTTGTTCACAGAAATAGCAGAATTTAGTGAACAGTATGGTGAAGGTGAAAAGAAACAGCATTAAGATTTGACAAAATAGAAGGCTGAAAGAGAAGGAAGAAAGATAGTGAATCAATATTGAGATGTTTTTGAGTTACCTAGTAGATTTGTCTAGAGGGCTTTGATTTTAGGGGTGAGGACTGGAAATTGCTGCTTTACTAGTATGAAGTAAATCCATATATATAAAATAGTCACCTAGGTTATGGGCTATTGAAAGTTAAGAAAATTAATGATTGACAACAAAAATTAATTTGTGGAAAGATGACTCAAAGAATTTATAAAAATGTGTTGATAATTGTTTTCTCAGCATAAAAATTACAAAAGAGTTTTGTTTTCTTTTACATTTTTTGCACATTGTACATTTTATTTTTTTAATAATAATCAGGATATATAGAAGACTAATAATAAAGTAAATGCAAGAACTTTGTAAAAGAAGTAGACACATTTAAAATTCTATTGCCAAATCAAAAGAAAATACTTTCGGTACTATCCATTTCTACATTTATAACATTACCTACCTGATCTTAGGATTTATATTTGACAAAATGTTTTTACTTATTTTCCTTGATTTATCTCTGCCCAATAAAAGCCTTGACCTCATTACTATGACCTGACACTAGAAGAACATGGCGTTAAAATACTGATAAAATGGATGGAAAGATTGAGTCACTGGAATTATCTATTATAACAACTTGGTCCCAATTCTAAGAATGTTTTGTTTTGCTGTTGAGAGAAGAGTAGGAGAAAGGAAATGGATAATTACACAAAGGCAGATGGTGCCTATATGATTCAAGATCCAGCACCTAAGGCACCTGGCACACAGTAAGCATCAAGAAAGGAAAACCTTTTAAAATAAGTTAATTAAACACTTCTGTGCTTGCCTTTGTATTTTCTGAGATATACAATTTCTTTTTCATTCATTTATGTAAATTTCTTAATTGTTTGATAATGTATCTTAACATAATTTTCTAAAGTAGTTACTAATTTATATTTAATAGAAGTATATTGAGATGTTTATATATGCATTAAAATAATGCCATATTATAGTATCAAAATTAATTAAATTGGCATGAGTTATATCACAAAATTATTTTCCATTAGAGGAATACATTATTTCTTAATCTTAGAACAGTATCCATCTTCGCTTCTCTGGAAATACAGATGAAAATGGAAATTTTACAAGTCTGAATAACATTTCAATAGGGAAGTCCTTCATCTGAAACACAGATTTGGAAGTGTAAGATTTGAAAAAGAGGGAGACATTTTATAAATTTAGGAGGCAAGTCTAAATTGGAATAAAATACATTATTATGACTCTGTAGTGTTTTAACATAAAAGATTAGTACCAAGAATCCTGGATAGTAAAGTAGAAATCTTGAAAGACTTATACTTAGAGGTTATTGTGTCATAAGTAAAGACAAAAAGAATTAGACTAGTTTTTTTATTATTTTAATCACAGATTTATTTAGTTTATTTATTTAATCACATTTAAAAAAATAAATTTTGCATTTTATCAATGAAATTATATTGCCTAAATTAAACATTTCAAACAATAATTTTCCCTCCTGATTGCAGAAGAAATTTAATAGCAATAAATAATCAGATTTTCCACTTTTCTGTGGTAAACATTTTTGGTTTTCACAACATTTAAGTACCTGCTACTGAGTTATAGTTTCTCACAGTTGAAACCCTGGCACATTTCCTTTCACAGGTTACTTTGTTTTACTTTTTGTAGGCATGTGAAAATTTCCTGGTTCTCAGTTGTTTTTGTTTCACAGGGCAAGTTCAGAAAGCCAAAGTTGTATTATTTTGACAAATTAATTTCCAAACACAAAAGTGGGTCAAGCCACAAACAGTAGTGGCATCATACTTCTCTTCAAAAGTAATGATCATTCTGGTCTTTTAGAGCTCAAAGAATCAAGGAATACAGGGTGAGAAGGATATTCAGTACAAACAATATTAAAAAAAATCTATTTTTTTATAAAGCAGAATATAAAAATTTGAAGAACTTGGTTATAAAATATATAAAAACTATTAGGATGGAATTAATTAGACCTTCTTGAAGTCATCAAGACTTCGAGTGCTTCTTTCAAGTCATCAAGAAAGTAGGCTTAATGTGTAAGTGAAGTCTTACCAGGAAAGTGAAGTGATGAACAGGACAAACCTGAGTATTCCCAGAAGGAATGCAATTGATAAGCGAGGAGAGGACTGATAAGCACGGCATGAGGAAGGTATCTGAGCATCATGGTGTTTTTGGTGAAGAGGTCAAGCTATTGGGAATAGAAGCAGGAATCAAATGTAAGAAGAGTGCTTTCCTGAGCTGAAAGTCACACCTGAATTCAGAAATCAAAAGACCTCACCATATTCAGGTAGAATTAAAGGGAACACAGCATGTAGAGAAACTGTCATGTTTACAGTTATGAATAAATACCTAAAATAATCCTTTTAAATACTGTTTTTAGCAAAGGAGAAAAAACAAGTCAGACACTGACTTTTACACAGCAGTGAACCCCAGAGGAATTCAGTCTTCTTCAGAGTTGTGAAGTAGAGTTGGTTTTCAGGCAGAACAGCAACAGGACATTCTCAGATATGCAAGGTCTTAGGAAACATCCCGTTTGTATCATACCTTTCCTGAAACAAATTTACTAAGGGGGGGGAGTGGGGGGGGGGGGAAGATTTCTTTTTTTTTTTTTTCATTGAGATACATGTCAAAATCCTCAAGAATGAAAAAGTATAAAAGAATTTGTGGTAAACATTGGAACTAATTACACATAAACATATATAAGTATGGTTATAGATTAAAAAAAGACATCATAATTTATTTTCTCCAGTTATTGAAATATATTTATATAGATAGATATAACTTTACTCATTTAAGTATACATATATACATCTCTAAGTGTGTATGTATTGCTATATTGCAAAATGATAACAACTATCACTTTAGCTAAAAACACCAAATACTTATAATCACCATTTCTTTTTTTTCCAATTGTGAGAATTCTTAAGATCTCTCAAGAGCTCTCAAGTATTAATAACTATAATCACTATGCTGTACATCTGATCCTCAGAATATGTACTTATTTAAAAGAAAAGTTTGAACTCTTTGACAAAGCCTCCCCATTTCTCCCATCTCCAAGCCCCTCATGACTTGGTTGTGATTAGTGTGTTCAAGGGGCATACTTTCTCTTTCCTGCCACAACACCAGCACTTCCATTAACCCAGTATATTGCTATCCTTTCTTATTGTTTGGAACATCAAGTGGTTACTGAATCAAGAAGCTATGTGTTAAAACTGAGTGTGAGGTGAGTCTAGTCCCATTATAATTATAATGGTCTGCAAATCCCACTCCCTAATTCGCCTATCATGTTATGTCATATTTGTCTTAAGAGAACTCACTATAAGAGAAATGTCTAAATGTGATTTGGGCTGAGGATTAGGGTAGGATCAGAGATTAGACTGAATATGACTGGTGATTATTCAGTTTAAAATGGTTTAAAAAATCAAACTGGAAGTGACTTGGGGAGGGTACAAGGGGAAAATAATACATTGATGGTGGGAGAATAAACTGGTCAAATCTTTTTGGAAGGCAGTTTGACCATTTTTGCTATAAGTCTTAACCTTTGGCATACTCTGACTCAATGGTTTTGTTTGCAGAAATTTGCCTGAAGTAAATCATCAAGAGCATATAGGAATTAACTAGTGACTACCATTGCATTGTTTAAAATAGCAGGAAAGTAAAAAAAAAGATATAAAATGAATACTGTGGGCCATTTTTAAATGATATAGAAAAAGTTATTAAAATGAAAATTTTTTCACAAAATATTGGTACCATAATAGATTGGCAGTAGTAAATATATATTATAATTTCATTTTGTTTCACTTTTATAGATAGAAAGAGGGACATGGAGAACAGCTGGGATTATGTCCACCAGAATGCAAATATTGGTTCTCTCTATTTTAATAGGGGGAAAATGGGTGATTTACTTTTTTTGTTCAACTGTATTGTTTAATAACTATATGCAATTTTGACTTACATAGAATTGGTTTTTATATTTCCATATTTTCTTCCAAAATTTAAATTTACTCAATTAAGTCCTTTATTATAAAAAGTAAAAGGCCATTTTTAGAGAACAGAAAGGATGGGAAGGAAAGAAGTATCACAGATGTAGGAAAAAACAAAAAGAGCATATTGTGCATAAGTGTCTCCTGTGTATTAGATGTTTTGCTTCATTATTTAATTTACTATTCATGATGGAAAAATCTAGTGGCTGAGTAACTCACCAGAGGCTTCCCACTGTGGGTCAGCATGAAACAGGGAAGCCGTGCTCCTGCCATCCAAGTGAATCTTCTTAATCATTTTGCTTCCCCTGCATTAAATCAGAGTGAAAAACAAGGCAAAAATTAAATGTTAGTCCCTTCTCTCCTGCTTCAAGAACTCTGTTGTTTCTTAGAGAAAAAGGAGAAATTCACTATATTCAGAGTTTCTTTCCCCTGAGCTATAACATGATAAACGACAAGATAGAAATTTCTCTGTGGGCTTAACTATGTGACCTAGTCATATATGTACTTACATTAAAAACACTAGTTTCATGGCTCATATGAGTCAAATGCTGACAGACAACCAAAATAATGTACTTCCAAAAATACAGAATGAGGTTAGTACAGTCATTACAGGAACATCCAAGTATGTGCTCTAAGGGTGCTCTAAGGAAGTCAGGTAAAGTGTCCCTTGATAGATAATAGTCCTGCCATTCTTGTGTTTTAGACTTCCTTTCAGCTATTTCAGCCAAGGACTATATTACCTGTTATGTATTTTAAGGAAGAAAAATAATACCTACTACATGATATTTCTCTTTGTGTAAACAGAAAATAAACCTGGAGTTCATATTGAGTATAGACTTAATGCTTCTCCAGGTACTGCACTTTCCTTAGGAGATAAAGGCTACTCATGAGAGACCTTTGAAAAAATTTATTTTAACAACTTATTATTCAGGTACTCCTAGTTACACTTAGGGTGCTAGATATCAATAAGGTGCTAGATATGAAATAAAATGAATATTTTAATTGTGCTTGTGACAGACCAATAATTTGGGAAGTGTACATCACTGATAGAGAAGATGTTTCTTTAAGTAAATACATGCCTTATATTTTCTTGAGACATTTGTGATTTTGTTTTTTACTGTTAAAACTTAAACTCATCAGCATTTATTTGAGAATGATCTAGAGAGTGAGAGTGATCGAGTTCCTAGAGAGACTGTTGAGGAACAAGTGGGATGTGGAGTACATTCATGCACAGCTTTACAATACTATGAAAAGTGGCTTCTCACTGAATGGCAGGGATTCCCTCTTCATATTGAGGGTTTCCAAACTGTCTCTATTATGTTTGTAGTGTTTCTGCTTTCATCTCCACCACTATAGAATTTATTTTTATGACTTTAAGTACTTGTGGTTTAGCTTTGCATCATATTAGGTTAGATTTTTTTTTTTTTGTCACAGTTTAGTGGAGTGGGAGCTATTGTGCCCAGAAGGCTAAAAGCTTTGCTGAAATTGCTCTTAGGCTCTTGTTTTCCCCAGAAGCAATAGGAGTGAAAGGAAAGAGAGTAGAATTGGTGTAGTACCAATTGTTCTCTCCCATGGTACATCCTGGAATCTTTGTTCTATAAAACTCTTCTGGTAGCTTCACCAGTATCTTAGTTCTCTCCATTTATGTAATTAACACCACCACAGACTTGGAAGTAATATTAAGAAGTCATTAAGTTTTCATTCTTATGAGGAAATTACTGTTGATACATGCTTCAGGCCTCCATTGCTTTTGCAGAAGCATAGTTCTTAAGAATATCAGAGTAAAGCTTATTCATCATGCTGGAGAAAATTACTCTTATTCTTAGTTTTCAAACATTGGATTTTTAAAAAATTTTGCTCTTTTCAGAAATATAATCACTGCTTAACATTATCAATGTTTTTTATAACATATCAAAGTAAACAGAAAAGGTTTTCTTCTTTTAAACATTTTACAATAATTGTATTAATGTTATTTCCGTACTGTATTTTTTTGCTTATTTATAATTTTTTAATATACTACTCTATTCAGATTGCTATTTACTTATGTTGACTGCATTATTAATAATAAGAGCATTTTAATAAGAGCACTCTGGCCCAGGCTCTGAGATAAACACCATGTCTATCATTTCACTGAATTATTTGGAAAACATTACCAGATAGCTCTTCATTATATATATAAATAACACAAAGATTTCAAGTAACTTGATAAACATCACACAGTTCTGAGAATGTGGCATGGTTGTTAGTTAGTGGAACCCAGCTCATTTTGACTCCCAAACCAAATTGTAACCACAAAGATGTTTGGTGACATAAGGGAGATGGCACATGACACAATTTTATTATTAATGTCATCACACTGTCATAGCCAAATGCATCAATCCTCAGTATAGGTATATGACTATCATTGTAAATAGAGTCTCTTGTCTGTAAATCAAGGTGCCCTTTCCTTAGAAAGATCTAAAGGCTGAAATATTGTCAGCCTTGGTGAATCCCCTTCACTTGGATACTGTCAACCATCTTCTTTCTTTAGACAAGATGTTGTGCTTCCTGTGCACCATTATGAGAGAGAGGAGAGGAGAGAAAGAATTTATTGTTCAAGGGGATTTAAAAAGTAAAGGGCAACATAAACACTGAATAAGTCTAAAGCCAATAAGAATTGGTTTTGTTGTAACTTGAAACCTTGTAATTTTCAAAGTTCTGTTTGTGTTTGTCAAAATAACAAGAAAAAAGAGGATATATGTGCTCTTTTTTCTTTCTTATATACCTATGTAGAGATTATGGACAGACTCAAGAGCCAGGGAATTCACAGGTTTCTCATGTTTTCAAGTACAGCAATAAACAATGGCCACTCTCCTGACTTCACCTGTCCTTGGTGGTCTGTGACAGGATGCTTTGGTTGAAGTACATTGATATTGTCTCATTCTTGTTTATCCTCAGAGTGAGAACATGTAATTAAATAGTATCCCTTACCAACCCCTAGTCACCTCCCAACTTCCCAGCACACAAACATTTGAGATCTCCACTTGAATTCTCCTCTTTGAATATGGACTTTTCTTATTCTTGCCCATACACCTTTATTATTTCCGTGGTAGACAGAATAGTGCCTCCAGTGCCCATGTCCCAATTTACAAAACCCATTAGGCTGATATCGGGTGCAAATAGGGCAGAAGCCTCCAACCGAAAAGCCAAAGGAACAAAGTGCCACTTTTAAAATGCAGCTTCTGCCACCCAGGTTTTTCCAGGTGTCTTTGCACCTGCACATGGTAGTTGCCAAAGTCACAATGCAATTTAAACAACAAAGTTTTGTTAGCAAGAGAACTAACAAGGGAAACAGAAAGTCAAACAAAAAGTCCTTAATGCCACAAGTGGCCAGTTATCTCACCCCAGTCACCATTTTCAGTCTCAAAGGTCCCAAAGACACATGTCCAAGATGGTGCCCTTTTGCCTCTCCAAAACTGAGAAAAACACTTTGCAAAATCCTGTCTTTTTTTTTTTTCATCTTTCCTTTGCTGCTTCTTTCTCCAGTGTTCTGAGCCGCTCAGCTTCTCCAAGACTCTTCAAACTTTTACAACAAATACTGATTCAAAATCAGCTTTTCAAATCCCTGACTTTCTCCAAGTACCAACTTTTCACACCACCTTTCTCCTGTGCCACACACTTCCTTTACCAGGCCTGCCTTTGGTGGCATCTGGCCACATTCACCAGGCCTGCCCTCAGCAGCCCCTGGTCTCCCCTGGCCTACTATTCTGGCATTCAACTCAAAACTGGCTGCTCTTCTGCTGGCCACTCTCTCACCATGACTACTTGCCACAGCCAGCTCAATCTTCCAGCCTAGCCACTTGGGTACCTCTTTACGGACCCACTATTCTCTTATGTCTCACATCTCTCCTACTCCTCTTTTTGTGTGCCCTTTTCATGCTTCTTGTTTCTTCTAGTGGGTCTTTCTTTCAGATCTCATCCAGCAGGATAGTATGGCATCCAATACAATTTTCAACTACATCTCAACCAGAGGACCTGGCTACCAATCCAGCCAACTCACCCCCATATCAGGTGACATGGTAAAGGTCAAGACAGCAGATGGAATTTAGGTTGCTCATCAGTTGACTGTAGGAGATTAGACTTTGTTATCCAGGTTTGTTCAATGTAAACAGCAGGGTTTTTAAAAGTGAAAGAACAGGACAGAGAACTAGAGAAATGGCCATCGGAGAAGGTCTTCACTTCTCGTTGTTGACTTTACAGCTGAAGGAAGGGACTCTGAGTCAAGGAAAGCAACTTGTGTCTAGGAGTTTGGGAACCTGTAGAGGCTGACCTTCCCCTCAACCTCCAGTGGGAACTGCCAGTCAACACAAATTTTAACCCAGGGAGACAGATATTAGACTTGGAAGCTATGGAGCTGTAAGATAGTAAGTTTGTATTTATTTTTACTTTAGAGTCACTAAGGTTGTGCCTATTTTACAGCAACAACAGGAAACGAATACCTTTTGCTATTCTCCTAACTCCCAACTTAACACCACTGCTCTAGCTTCATCTGCCCTGCTGTAGCTTCAGGTGCCATTATTAATGAGGCATTTGCTTCCTCCTTACATATCCTTTTGCCATGGTGTTGAGACACACACCCCCCCCCAATGAATCCTTATTTCATCTAATGTTCACATTATTGAAACCTTATTTTTGGCATAGTTAACTTCTAAATTTCACAACCCCTTAAACTTTTATCCTTGTCCTTACCTTATTACATTTTAGCAAGTGACCTTTACCCTTACTTCACTGATAGGGTTAGACTATCTGTCTAGAGATACCTCCATTTTTCACCTGGAACTCTGTTACCTCACAATTGGCTATTTTCAGATTTCCTTCTCAGCTTGGTACAGCATTTGATGGTACCAGTACTACCTTCCTTTAACTTTTTTATCACAACCTTTGTGATAACTCACTTTCTGATTCTTTTAATTGGCTGCCTCCTCCCCAAATATCAGCCACACTTCTTATTCCCATGTCCATGTTTTCCTTAGGTTCTAGCCTCAAACTGTAAGTCTTCTCTTAAAATGTGTTCTGTTGGCAGGTGGAATCTAAAACAAGACTTAGCAGATACCACTGTAAAGGATTCCTTTCAAACCTCCATGTCCTTCAGGCACCAGACAGACTGAATGTTCACTTCTTTTAACTCTAATTTCTGAAGAAAGAGGTGTGGTCTTGGGTGATCTTGTATCAAGGATATCAGATGCTGGAGGCAAGACCCTTGTTTCTCAGACACTCCTGACCTCCTTCCTGGTTTGGAGGAGGGGGCGGCACTTATGAGATCTATCTAGGTTGACATCAGTAAGGGTCTCATAGCAGTCCCTACCTCCAGAATCTGTGAAAAACTGGACAGCTGGGTGAAAGGACCTACTTTTCATTTCCCCAGGGTTTTTGGTCTATTTTTATCAGTTACCTCCTTATTGGACTGAGGAAAGACTGGTTTTGGAAACTTCTTTTTAGAGGTGGGGTAGGTCTGAGAGTGAGCTAATTTGGCTGATATGTTCTGAATAACACCAGAGGAACATCTGGACACTCTTCCCTCTGGCAGTAGATGCTTTCCTATCATGTTCAGCAGGAGCACATAAGCAAGAGAAGGGTCAGAATTTGGGGTAATGTAAAGAGTCCTAGCAGGCCTGGTGCTGGAAGAGGAAGTATCCATGTTCATGGGAGAGAGTTCTGTCCTACAGGATAGTATGGGCCCACTCCTGGAACATTGGAGGGGATGCTCAAGCTCAAAGTGCTGCAGATAAACAAACAAACAAACAAACAAAAAAATAGCTCTTTGCCATGGCAGATGGGGTATCTTCCCACTTTCTTCAGCACTGGAAACCTCTCCTGGTGCTTTGTGGATACTTTGCTGCACAGCTATCTAGGTGAGGTGTCGACACCTTCACTTTTTGAGACACATAGTTGTCCATCTTTAAAATTCACTGCAAAAAAATACTTAGAAAGCAGTATGAAACCTTAATAGTGTTATACTGATAGGAAGATTATTAAATTAGGCCCTAAGGGTGTGCCAGATACAGGTCTGCTTTGTTTATTGAGACACCAGTAAGATGTTGCTTTTGGTTTGTGATTTTTCCCAGGGTCATTTTTTTTTTTTTTTTTGAGACTAGGTCTGCTGTTTTGCCCAGGGAACTGCAGGCTCATGTTGCCTGTGGTACCATGGACTCAAGCGATCCCCAGCTTCAGCTTCCCAGGTAGCTGGGATTACAGGCATGCACCACCATGCCCAGCTATTTTTTGAGACTAGGTCTCGCTATGTTGCCCCCGGTGGGTCTTGAACCCATGGACTCAAGCAATTCCTAGTCCTGGCCTAACTCTATATATAGGCTGCGATTAAAGGCACATGCCACAGTGCCCAGCAGGGTCATGTTTTATGAGAGAAAATGTTGCCAAAACCAAACTCACCAGGCTCATTGATCTCTGTTGAGAAATTCATTCTCTACTGGGTATAATGTTGTGGTGCAAGCCTTTCAAAAATGATCTGTTGGAATCCTTCCCTTAAGGATTTCAAAATCTTAAGACTTTGGAAGGAATGCTTTTTTTCTTCTTTAGCAATATTAACCTGTTTGACTTTTTTCTGACTTAATCCACTTGTGTCAGTAGAAGATTTGCACTAAATCACATGTAGCTAGTTCATCCTGGAAAGTCCAAAAAATGTCTGTCTTTTGCTGCTGAGCGATGTGGAAACATGATTTGGGGGCTTCTGGCAGCATTTCCACTGGGACTAGAGATAACTATGGACAGCTCATGAAATGATGTGGCCCAGAAACTGCCACAGATGGGAAGAAGGGAATATATCTAAGTTCTAAAATAGGAAGCACCTACAAAAGTATGTGAAGAAACTATTCTGAAAGCAAGAAGACGTAGAGGGTAATCATATGGGACAGAAAATGGAGCTGAGACACTAAATTAAACTCACAAAATATTGTAAAATACTGAAAGTTGGGTTCCTGGTTAGGTTGTATACCATCTGGACATCTAAAAAGTCCTTAATCTTTTCTTCTTGAAGTATTTTACATATGGTCACCTGAAGGAAGAAGGTCATTTTTATTGTCCAAAAGGATCATCAGGGGCTCTGGTTCTGTGAGTGGGTCTGATTTGAATATACAGAGAGTGAGAAAACAACTCTAATGGCAGCACTCTTTTTTTGCTTTTAATTTTAAATATAAAGGAAATATTTAAAAGTTAGATAAGTCCCTTTTGTATGTCTGTATTATTCTCCGGTTCCTAGTCCCATTTCTCTCCCTGCTTGACACTGTTCTATTCTATTCTATTTACATAGGCTTTTTTTATGTGGCCTACACATAACATTTTATAAATTTCATAAAATGTGTAGTTGTTTCCTGTGCATCTATTTTTTTATTTGAGATATATTTAATTTATAATTTCAGGCATATAACAATGACTTGATATTTTTATATATTGCAAAATACCACTACAATAAGTTAAGATCTGTCACCATACATAGTTATATTTTTATTATGATGAGAGCTTCTAAGACCTAATCTCATGACAAGTTGCATATAAGCAACACCGTATTAACTAGTCAACATGTTTGTACATTAAGTTCCTATGACTTATTTTATAACTGGAAATGTGTACCATTTGATCTCCTTCATCCATTTTACCTATCTCTTATCCCCAGCTTCTGATAACAACTAATTTGTTCTCTGTATCTGTAAACTTACTTTTGTGTTTGGTTTGTTTTTGTTTTTGTTTTTGTTTTTTTTTTGCTTTGTTTATAGATTCTACAAATAAGTGAAAGCATTCAATATTTGCCTAACTTATTTCACTTAGAATGTCCCCAGGGTTCATCTTTGTGGTTACACATGGCAAGATCTCATTCTTTTAATGACTGGATAATATTCTTGTGGGTGTATATAGATGTGTGTATATCTGTGTGTATAAAATCACATTCTTTATCCGTTAATGCATTGATGGACACGGGTTGTTTCTATATCTTAGCATAGTAAGTAATTCTGTAGTGAACATGGAAATGCACTTATCACCTGCGTACATGTATTCAAAATTTATATAAGGATGTTCTCTTCATTAGATTCTGTGTCTCTTAATGTAAGCTTGTTGCTGTGTGTATACTTATGACTTGTTATTTCTAATTGCTGCCTTGAATCAAAGGCCATTCCTACCACATTTTGTTTACCCTTCAGCTCCCACCTGCCACAGATGGCACAATGGTATGTCTAAAGTAGGTCACTTTATGATGTACAGCTGTGAGTTAGCTGTACATATCAGAGTCACATCACTATTTACTTAATTTTCTGAAAAGACTATACCAGTTCACATTCTTAGTAGCAATTCACATCTCTGCCAACACTAGAATTATCCTGCTTTCTGATTTGCAGTGTTACTAGATATAAGATGATATCTTGTTTTAATTAGCATTTTTCTGATTACAGACCAGTTAGACCATCTTTTCGTAATTCGATTTTATGTTCTTACTGTCATTTACATTTCTATCCATTGCAAATTGTCTCTTTGTTTTTAAAAAATTGACTTAATAGATGCATTTAACCATAATGGTTGGCTGTTTTGACATAGAAAAACAGCAAAATCTGTGGTCCAACTTCACATGTCAATCATATAGAACTTTTTACGTTTTCATCATTATAAATTATTATGCAGTAACCACATGCTGTGACATACTGCATTTTTATTTTGAATTTTTCCAGACAATAAATTCCTAAGTGGACTGTTGAGTAGAAGAGTGAACTGCTCTTGAACATTTTGTAATTATCTATTGACAAATAGCTTTCTAAAAGGGTTTACTGATATACATTGTGCATCTTTTATATCAACTGTAGTCTAATGTTGTCACTTAAATTATTTTAACTATAAGTAATTACCTCATTTTTATTTGTTATTTAATTACAGTCAACATTTGTCATTTATTCAAGAGTTCATTGATAGTATTTTTTTATAAGAATGGGCAATTTATACCTTTAGTCTATTTTTCTGTGATTCTATATCTATTTTTCTTTTTTAGCTATGTGAAAGTGAATTTTAATATACTATAGAATACCTTATACTCAATTCTTGAAAATAAATTATTCATTTGCATTTTATTCTACAGATGATAATCAAAACAAAACACATGATAAAAAAGAAAAGAAGATGCTGGTTCAGAAACCCCATGGTACCATGGAATACACTGTAAGTATAAACAGGATGGTCTGAGAATTTGTTAATACTACTAGATTTACATACTACTATTCCCTCAGTCATCTGGTCCCTTAGCTTCGTTTTTAAATTTATTAAATGCTGAAACTTCTTAAAATCTGTTCTACTCTATCTTTCATTACTCTACCTTTCATATTTTCTCCCTGGACAATCCAGAGAGAACCTAAACCAGTCCTCTAAGCCAGTTCAGTTCGATATGCCAATGACTAGCAATTTTAGGCCTCTATCCCATATATCCTTTTGGAGTTTCAGAACCATCTATTCAGTTGCCTATTTAACATCCACCTCACACTTGATCCTTTTTTTCAAGAAGCAGAACTTCCTTCATGCACACATTTAAATTAACCAGAATTTTATATTGACACATTTTTATTACACCTACTTTGTTCTTACTTTCTGTGATCATCCAGCAAAACTAGATGAGATGCCTTCATTTTACTTGCTTAGAATCATGTTCCTTTATGTAATTTTTCTCAGTTTGCCATTTTTGACTCATTAATGGGGTTCTTTATTTTAACAGTAATGTGTTTTAATTCATATATCTATGGAGAGAGTAGGTTCTTTTGTGATAAGTACTGTATTTCTGGTCATTTACTGTGTAATCTTGCAAATTGTTGAATCAGCAGAGGAGTAATTAATGTATTGTCTCTGTCAGTTATGCCCCTCCATGGTTTGTGCTGCTCTCTCTCACTGCACCAAGAGCTCCAGAGGCCAGGAACTGGATCTTATTTAAAATGTCCTTGGCACAATGTGAATACTCAGCTATTAATCTATTTTAATTCACACTAAAATAGCATTGTTGTTGAGTATTCTGACTTCCAAAAAGAAATGAAGTGTTATCATTCTTTTCCTAATGTATATTTATTTTTTTACTCATAACTTTTATGGCATGCCAGTCTCTTTATACAGCCAATAGTAAGGTCTGATCCCTTCTGCCATTGCAATGGGAATGCTGAATTTTCTCCTTGCCTCTATAGAATCACATTAAAGAGCATTTCAAGCATTTCATGCTGAGTGCTCTGTGAACACCTCTAGGCATCTTTCTGTAGTGTCCAAGCCAAGTTGCTTCTGGAAAAGACTTGGAGTGATTATGTATTTCACATTACCCCTATCTACAATATGTTCAATATGTTACGCATTTCTGTAACACATGGTGCAGTGTCTTATCTAGTAGCAGGGACTCAGGAAGTATGGATTAAAATTATTTATCATTAGTAACAGTATTAATTCTAAATCTCTGTGTGTTTCCAAGCCCTTCCAAAGAAATGAAAAGTTTTTGATATATATGCAGTGAGAGTAAAAATCACTCCTCAAATTAATTAATATAAAATAGGTGATCAAATTAGTAATGCATCTATTTTCACCTGTTTGATTTATTTGTAGTGGAGGTAAGTTTTACTTGGCAAGCTATTTTGTGTATTTGTGATTGGAAATAAAAAGAACCATGCCAGTGTTTACTAGTCTGCTTGTTGCTCTTGGGCTGTGATGGTTCATTTTGGATTGGTTACAAGATGTAATATCATCTTCCTTCCTAGGGTCTGTGTCTTGGTACTATGAGTCTGTTTTCTGATGTGATAATCTCTAGATTGTTCAAGTTGTTCTTCTCTGAGTCATTTATACCAAGTGTCTTGTATACTTTTTTTTTCAAAAAGATGTGAAATAAATTTATTGATCACTTGCTTTGAAGTAGGTGTTATGAAGCACAAGTTAAATTATCTCTATTTGATGGATTAAGAAACAGACACTGAGAAGTTCAGCAAATGACCAGAATTCAAATCCAGTATTTTGACTCTAGCCTGTATTCTTAAGCTGTGTTTTGTACTGAATAGGTTTGAATATCTAATGTAAATAATATTAGAAAATATGTTTATAAACTTGGAAACTTCCTTTTAATTTTTAGTAGAGGTGGTTTTACTCAGGGTAGAGATGGGATCATAAGCTTTCAGTGGTACAGAAATAAAGACAGGTATTTATATCCTAACTTGTTCTGGAAAGCCTTTGAGGCTATTTTAGTGTAACCTGTAACTATAAACTGATTAACCTAAAATCATCTGGTTGTGGGGGTTTTCTGTTAAGGGCAAGTGATAAGTGAGCTTCTACAATCTACCTTTTCTTCAGTCTGCATTCTCCTGTAGCTTTCTCAAATCTTCAAGTACTTTAAAGTTCCACTTAGGGAATTTAGTTTTGCTTATAGGGACACCATCTAGTCCCTGTAGACCAGGGCTATTGATGGAAATTTCACAGTAACATTCTCCAGGGTGACCTCTCATTAAAAAGTTTCAGCACATAATGCTGTCCCTTAGTCTGCCTTAAGATATGGACCTGACTTACAGCAGCAGTGGTTCTGTAGCTCTGTGAGTAGTGGTTCTGTGTGTTTGTAGCTCTTTTCTCTGGGTCCCATTTACTACCTTCTTCATTCTTCATACACCAGGGACATATATCACCAGTTTTATAGGTTTAGAAAATAGCTAATGTGTTGACTGTGGAAATTGTCATTTTAATGACTGAACAATTATTTTCAGCTGATCTGAATTTCTTTCAAATTTCCTTGCCTTTCACTGGATTCATACAGTGCCTTCTTTGGGTTAAGCTCTATGCTGAGGCTGTAGAAAATAACCATAAGGCCGGGCACGGTGGCTCGTGCTTGTAAGCTTCAGCCTATGAAGCGGCCGGGGCTAGGGATCACGGTTCGAGCCCCGCCTGGGGCCCGTAGCGAGACCTAGTTCCAAAAAAATAGCTGGGCGTGGTGGTGCGTGCCTGTAATCCCAGCTACCTGGGAAGCTGAGGCTGGGGATTGCTTGAGTCTATGGTACCCCGGGCATTGAGAGCCTGCAGTTCCACGGGCAAAAATAGCAAGACCTAGTCTCAAAAAAAAAAAAAAAAAAAAAAAAAAAAAAAAAAAAAAAAAAAAAAAAAAAAAAAAAAAAAAAAAAAAAAAAGAAAGAAAGAAAAAAAAGAAAATAACCATAAGTAGGCTACCCTCCAGGAACCTCACGCCAGATAGGAAGTTTTGAAGAGAAAAAGTAGTTACATGTTTCCATGGGTGTTACTGAGTTTTTTTTTGTTTTTGTTTTCCTTGTAGTTCTATAGCTTATGGACCTCTACAACCCTGAGTTGTGCCAAAGTAAATTTACAAATCAATTAGTAGAAAATGACAAAAATGTTGCTCTATTGTGGTTTTATTAAGAATTGAGAATGTATTCTCAATGGTGTTATTGCTCCTTCATTGACTCATGTCACAAATAAATCTATTTGTGATATATATATAGTTATGAAAAACCATAAATCTATAGTGTTTCACTATGGAAAGCTGTATGGAGGACCCTCAAACTAATGAAAATGGAACTACCATTTGACCTAGCAATTGCTCTTCTGGGAATCTACCCAAGGATAACTCAATGCTTGTACAAAGGGACACCTGTGCCCGGATGTTTACTGCAGCACAATTTGTAATTACAAGGACATGGAAACAACCCAAATGCTCCAAGACAGATGACTGGATGAAAAAGATGCAGTATATATCCACAGTGGAATACTACGCATCAATTAAAAATGACAAATTTGAAAATTTTATGGTAACATGGATGTACCTAGAAGAAATCATATTGGTAGAAATAAGTCAGAAGGAAAAAGAAACCAAATGTTTTCACTAATATATGGATAACCAAAAAAAGTACACAACTGGAGAGGGGGACCAGCTGGAGTAGCCAGGGAGGGGAGGTGGTGGGTGACCCCTAGGGATTACAATGTTGTGAAATATATTTATATATATATAAATTAAAAATCTATAGTGTTTCAAAAGGAAGTTTTGTTTGTTTGTTGTTTGTATATTGAATGTCTCTTTGTTGGCTCTTCTAGGCTGGAAACCAGGATACCCTCAACTCCATAGCACTGAAGTTTAACATCACTCCCAATAAACTGGTGGAACTGAATAAACTTTTCACACATACTATTGTTCCAGGCCAGGTAATTAATTTCATATTGTCTGTTACTTCAGAAATTTTACATTTATCCTTTGTTTTAATGCCCTACTATTAGTGTGGCAGCATTATTATCATTGGTATTGTGCATTGGTTCAGTGTTTCCTCTTCTTTAGATACAATAATTCTAAAAGCATCCCAGTACTTATGAACTATTCAGAGACAAAGTCTTTGGAGATGAGCACAGTTTTATTAGCTTCCATTAGGTTATACTGTAGCTGTTTCTGAGGACATTGAGATAAGTTAAATTCATGAGATAGTTTCCCTGACATATCAAAGGATGCTCTTAGAATGTTTAAATTGTTTTTTTTACTATTTCAAAAAAGTTTTAATGAAACACTTTCACCATCTTTAAATATAAGTTATTTATCTATTTTAATCTGAAACTGCTCTGGTGTTAGGACTTAATTGCTTTATGGAATGTTTAGGTAGCATTGTGATGCTGATTCCCATTTGTGCTCCAAGTAGTGTTACCAGAAACTCTTCTGCTGGGAGTCCTTGTGGCAATTTCTGGGGCTTGATGCTTATCAGATGGTTAACTGCTTTCAGTTTATGTTCATTGAAGGGATATTCTTATGAACTTCACTACGTGCTTTTTCTAACTCAAGCATCTTCTACCTTTTCCCCAGGAAGGGTATTTTTTGTACTTGTAGTGTGTTGTGGATCTCCACAATATTTTTTATGATCTTCAGGTGAAGGCTGAAGCTCTTTGCCTGGCATTCTTGACACTGCAAATTTTTGACCCACTATGTACAAATGAGAGGATCCATATATTTTGTCATCATCTATAAGATTTGGGCAGGTATGGGGGGTTCTCTGAACTATGCAGCACAAAATCCATGCCACGTGTGGTGACCATTCTCATTAGAGGTGATGATTGCTGAATGATGTGCAGGCTGACACTACCCACAGAAGGGTAGTTGAGCGGAGGAAGAGTCATCAACCCAATACTCAGAATGTTTAATATTTAATTGTAAGTTTCAACTTAGTACACCCCTCAGCTATTTTATAACCATCATCTTATTTTAAATGAAGTAGGATTTTTGTTATTTTGTTTTTATCTGATAGCATAGAAAAAATAATCAACTACAGCAGCAACCTTCAGCAGGAACATCAAGAGAAATACTGGATGGTCTCATTCATATGAGTAGGGAAAACATATGGACAAGAAAAACAATAGGGAAAACAAATGGACAAGAAAAAATTAAAACTGTCAGCAGAACTGAAGCATAGAGCAAGGGGTGGCGGAAATCAGAGGTGGGATGGTGGGATGGGCATAAAAAATTAAGACGATGATTCATAGGTGGTAAGGTGGTGGGAGAACTCTGGGGTAGATAATGATATAAAATTTAAAGAAAAAAATAAAATAAATCACAAAATTGTTTTCCAGTGTTTCCAGACTCTGGAATTCAGTCGACAAATTGTGTGATTTTTGCCACCTGAGGTTAATCTACCAATGTACTCTTTTTCATAAGTCTCTACTCCTATACTTTAAAATAGTATTTGGCCAACAAATATAAACGGTCCAGTTATTGGTAGGTCCAGGTTATATCCAGGTTTCCAGTTCACCCACAGTAATGCTTGTTTGCTCTGAACATATTTTGGTCACAGTGTTGACTTACTCAATCATCTTCTTGTTTCTGTATGTTATAATGTTTTTTAGTTATTTGGGATAGACACTTATTTTTAGTGATAACATTATCCAGGCAATGGAGATGAGGCAGTGTGGCCTTTTCTTCAAGGGCAACTGTAGGGTGAGTTTATTCAGGCTTTATCCTCTATTGGCCTATGTAATCGGCACTTGTGGTTTTGTGTCTAATCCAAGATTGTGTGGCCCAAGGGGGTGTGCATATATAAGTATGCACACCCGGACCTAGGAGAGAAGTTAAAGGGACAAAGAGAGCACAAGCCTGAGCATGTGATATGAGCATGGAATGAGAGAATACGAGAAGATGCCAAGAGAGAACCCAGAGAAAAAGTGTGAAAATTCCTGGAGGATTGGGGGGTTCACCTGCTCCCCAGCCCCTCAGTCCTGCCCCTGCCTAATGTGTCTCTGTAACTGCTAGAACCAATAAAGGACCTGCTCAGATTGGTGAGTCTGATGCTTGCTCCTGTGGTTGGTGACAAGGATTGGTTACATTATAGCAACATGTGAAGCCAACAACCCATAAGTTGTCCAATTTTTGTACTGTTGTGCTTTTGGTATTCTTATCAAAAATATAAACTAGTGTATTGCCATTATCATGTATCTGAAGGAAAATGGGCATTAAAACACTGCAGAAATTAATAAAGCTTTGTCTCTTCCAAAGTGGACAGGTTTAGATTTCTGTTATTGAGTTTCTTATAATCTGGGATCTGTAACTGACCCACAGCAGAAATGAAGGCATAGATCTGCTAAATCAAGGCTGAAGACTTCAGTCACTGGAACGTAATAAAATATTTTAGGGTGATATTTTATTTTTTATGATATCAATAAAATATTGGTATTGAATTAAGAACCAGTAAGCATGGAGGTACAAGGATTGTTTCAGTATGTCCAATATAATGGTAGAAATACCAGAAATAAGGAGACCCAAGACTCTGTTCCTATTTTATTGTAGAAGCTGTTTGACCTGGGCAACTCACTTCCTCTTTTAATCCTCAATTTCCTAATCTGTATCTGCTCTGGTTCCAGAAATTTTGAGACCTTTGTAGACTCTGATTTGAGTCTACATGAGTGACCACATGTAAGAGGTGATTTTTCAGAGGTCACCTGGGAGCTTGTTGAACTAACATCATACTCTGAGCTTTGTGTTGTTTCAAAAAACCTACCAAAAAAAATTAGACAAGCAAATAAGGAAAGCCCTAAGGAACAAAACTTTCTTCAGAAGGTCCTTAGTTGGTTATTAGTTCTAATACCTAACTTTCTGTGAAAAATATCCTTTTTCAAGTTTATATTGAACACATTCAGAAGTTACCATGTAGATATAAAGTTTGAGATATTTTTATATGCATGGACACCTTGGCTGCACATACTTAGAAAATTATTTTAGACTAAAATAGCAAGAGCTTTGTTTTATGGTAAAAAAACATTACCCTAAATGCCCCTTTTGCCTGTGTTTTGGAGCATATCTGAAATTGCCATGTCAAATCAAAAGGAACAGTTTAACCTTTCCATGATCCAGACTCACTTTCAAGTTGAGGTAGCACATGTCCTGTCTGATATTCCCAAATTCCAAAGATGTTATACTATAGAGTCTCAGTTGTGTTGTCTGATACTTGTCAAGAGCTTAAGTGCAAAATGAAATTGTTAATGGGGAAGTACTTAGAAGAAACACCATCTCTTCCTGTAATCTTGACAGATACATAAGAGAACTGTGTACTAAGACCAATTTTAGCCTGTTGTAAATTGATATAGTAGAATTCTAAACAGTGGCACCTGCCGTTGACTCATATTAAAGATATCATAAAGAACAGTCCTCAGAAAAAAAATTAGAAATTCCATTTACCCAGTTATCACACTGCTGGGTATTTACCCAAAGAATTCAAAAACACTAAGTTAAAAAGATAAATGTACACCCATGCTAATTGAACACTATTTACAATGGCCAAGATTGGGAAGCAGCCTAAGTGCTCATTGACAGAGGATTGAATAAAGTAGTTGTGATATTGGAATATTACTCAGCTTTTAAAAAAAAAAAAGAGACCTTGCCATTTGCAAAAAGATAGATGGGCTTCAAGGGTCTTATGCTCAGTGAAATAGGTCAGATGAAGGAAAACAAGCACCATATGATTTTACTCATGAGGTACATAAAGAAAGTGAACAAATGAGCTAAATAAAACAAAAATGAACTTTTAAGCTTCAATAAGAAAATAACAGACTTCCAAAAGTGGTTATTGCCAGTTTGTCATCAAGTACAACTATAGTTCAGTCTAGAACATTCTTTTTTTAATGGGACTTCATCAGACAATATTTGTACTTTTGAAACAAGTTTGTTTTTATCTTAAGGAAATTGAGGTCTGGCATGATTTTTGTCTGTTTACATTAGTTATTTGAAAATAGCCAGTTTTATAGCCCACTTCTCAGTGAGTGTTTGACAGTTTGGGGGCATATATTTTTCATAGTAATTAGTTATAATCTTCTTGTTAGTGATTTTTCTACCTTTACCTCAATGTATCATTTGTTGTTTCTTTAAATATTTTTTGGGACAGAAGAGAGACCTAGATAAATAAAGTTAAAACAGATATAAATGAATAAGGGACAGTGAATAGCAGTTTTTATCAGTTGTCACAGGAATTCTTTGTAACATTAGAAATCATTTTGAGACTGTACTTGGCATATGGCAAAATATAGATTATGTCTCATTTAAAGATGTGTTGACTGGCAAGATCTTAAAAACGTTTAGGAATCAGAATTCCATAGACGTGACTGTTTTTGTTTCTGTTTTTAAATAACCCAGACACTGATGGAAGTGAAAGTATTAAGATTAATTGTATTCAACTTGTTCAACTTAATACATCAGAGGCTTACAACACTAGGAGTCTGCTTGGAGTTTGCAAGTCTGTATTTAATGTCTTCCTGACACCTGACAGGTGTTCCTTTTAGAAGCAGTGCTTGCTTCTCTCTTTATTCCTTTGTGCTATTAGTACCCTTCCTTAGAAGATGCTCCCTGTGCTGCCCAGATCATATGTACTGTTCAAGGCTTCCCCATAGTGCACCCACTTCACATGCCTTACATAGGATATCACCCACTTTGGTTCCCTTTCTGTGAGCTTCTGCAGTGTATACAGGTGTGTCCCATAACCTTCCCATTGCACACATTCATATTCCTCAGTATTCTTTCTGGGATTTATTCCAAAAGATTCTAAATTGCCTACAAGTTCCATGATAAACAGCTCAGACTTAATTACATGTCTATCATAGTGCTGTGCAAATGGTTCCTGGTATTCACCCAGCACTTCTTTCCAATTTCAGGTCCTTTTTGTTCCAGATGCCAACTTTTCTTCTAGTACCTTAAGGTTATCTTCCAGTCCTGGTGCTACTGTCTCTCCTTCATCGTCAGATGCAGAATATGATAAACTGCCTGTATGTATGTCACTCATGTACTAAAGTTTATATTTATCAAGTGTTTTATGAGTTGTAGAATACTACATAATAATTCTACAATAATCATCTAAATTTCCCTTGAAGGACTGAAGTTAAGTAATTTGTCATTAATTATAGAATACATCCTATCCAAAATATAATCTGTTCACATTTAAAGTTTCAAAGGCAACATACATCTGAAGAGGTATCATACTGGATCTCGAAATCATATGCAGTATTGTAAACAAATGTTATTTTAGTTTTAAAAAGAAAGAGAAACTCTTACAGGCAAAAATGCATGCTTTGTAAAATCATTAAGTTAAACGCCCAATAAAGATTGATAGTTACTGTACTAGTCCTTTTTCTAGAGATCTTGACATATGAGTCAACTTAAATTATTTAATTTACATTATTTTCTAAAGACATTTGTCTAGCCATTTTTATGGATTCGTACATATACATTTTTAAACTAAGTTTTATGTTGATACTTTCTGTTATATTTGTGATATTTTTGAAGATTAATGGATATTCGCCTCTTTCTAATTTGGAGAAACAGGTTACTTAATAGAAATATTATGTCTGAAGTAAAAATAACCAGATTTGGAAAAGTGTTTCTATTTGATTTTTTTAATTTTTGCTTTTAAAAGGATGCTGATTTAGCAAGAAAGGCCTTAAAACCCATTGAAAGAGTCTTATCATCTACTTCTGAAGAAGATGAGCCAGGCGTGGTAAAATTTTTAAAAATGAATTGTCGCTACTTCACTGATGGGAAGGTATATGGCAAAATCATTTGTTTTCTATTCTTGGAATCTTTGGGAAACTAGAGTGGGCTAAAAAAAAAATACTCATGGCAGATACATTAAACTATCTAAACAATTTTGGATTGAGAAGTGTCCATTAGTTTTCTTCTTTTGGATGCCTGGCATTGTAAAAAGGGTCACCACTGAGTAGAAATGTGATTTGTGATCTTAGATTTAACAATTTTATCTTTTAGTTGTTGGCCTATAACTTACTAGAGTACAGTGTAGTATAGTGTTTAACAGCAAATGGTAGAGTAAGACTTACCTGAGTATAAGTTCAATTCTTCTACCCACTAACTCTGATTTTGGACAAGATATTTACATTTTCTAAACTTCCATTTTTCTCACTATAAAAAAGGAAAAATAATAAAGTTAACTAATAGGGTATGGTTATTAAAAGAAACAATTCTTGTAAAGAGTTTAGCACCTAGTCTGGAAAGTGTGAAGTTCTCAATCTGTTTGCTGGTGGAGGCGATGGTATTAAAAATATCTGTTATAAGATGTTTTCAGATTTTTAGGTTTTTCCCAAAGAACAAATACAACTTTTATTATATCTCTGAAGGGCTTATTTTGATATAAAGTGAACTCATAGAGCCTTCATGACAGATTCCAAATGGTAAGAAAATAGATTATTGTTATATATTACATATACATGTATTACAGCCAAGAGTAATACCTTAAATCTAAAGTTTTGCACAGTGATCCCTAAACTCATTAAGAGAGTCAAGTTATTTACTGAAAGAAAGTTATCTGTATACTGATGTTCAGTGGAAAAATAATATCCCTGGGGCCATCAGTGTAACTTCAGTAACTTCAGACTAAGTTACCACTAGGATACTTACCTTTTTTTTTTTTTTTGGCTATGAATTTCCATAATCTAACTATAATCCTTTTTGGTTGCAAAATTTCCATATTCCTATTTGTGCTAAATTTTTATTTTCTTATAAAGCTGAACGTAAATTAGGATGTAGATTTTTTTAAACAGTTAAAACAAATATATTAGCACTCTTCTAATGGAGACCTGAGCAAGGTCTTTTGCACACCTCGACAAGGGTGAATGCATGCTGAGTCAGTTGCCCATTTCTCAATTGGGAAAGCACTTGGGACAGCTCCTTGCCTTGCCTGGACAGGGAGCTGGACAATCAGATATCAACTCATGTGACCCGTGACCCATTACAGCTGTTTACTGTTCAGAGGCTATACTAGAACCAGGCCTTGCCACAGTGAGGATTGTCTTTTCTACCTCACTGTACAGCACCTGGCATGGATTTCTTCAGCCCTTTTTTCCAGCCCTCTTCCAGGGGATTGTCACAGGGGATACTATAGTTTGCAAAGTCACTGTAATGGTACCATGAGTCCACTAAACAGTTGTGATGTATGTGTTTCTGCCTGTGGTGACTCTGCTCTTCCTTTCTCCTCAGGGTGTGGTGGGAGGCGTCATGATTGTCACTCCTAACAACATCATGTTTGACCCTCACAAGTCTGATCCCCTGGTCATTGAAAATGGGTGTGAGGAGTATGGCCTCATCTGCCCCATGGAGGAGGTGGTTTCCATTGCCCTGTACAACGACATTTCCCATATGAAGATCAAAGATGCCTTGCCATCGTAAGAGACATTTCTGTGTTTGCCAGTATGAATGGGGTACTGGGGGAATTAACAAATGAAAAGTGAGGGCATTTGCAGGAGAAGCATGTAGGTAAATTTGAAATAGAAGATATGTGTACTAAATGTTTTTTTTTTTTTAATTTAAAAATGAGGGGAAATGGAAAAGTAAATATAATAATTGGGACAAGAACTCCTTGTATAAAAATAAAATGAGAAAACCAGGATATGAAAATGAAATATGTTTTCTTTTCCTGAAAAGTAATGTGTGCTCTTAGTGAATTTTGTGAAAGAAGAAATGAAGTTTCTCAGAAAGAAGAGATGAAGTTTCTTCTTGGTTTAATGGTTAAGCAGAGTTCAGTTCTTCTCCACTCATTCTACGATAGGTGTCTTCCTTTACACCTGCATGGAGAGATTTGAGTGACATTGCAGATCACTGACCGTGAACTCAGGCTGCCTCAGTGGTGTGAGGAGAAATTGATCGGGGTTGGTTTTGTCTTTGATGTAGAGATGAGTGTTATTATAATCCTGATTGCTTTGACTTATAAAGCTGAAGGTGTTATTTATTTGTGGTTTTGTTTTGTGTGTTTTTGTGGGAGTTTTTTTGTTTGTTTAGTAGAAAGAAAAACTGCCCATGCAGAAATAGAGTTAAGGAAGTTCAGCAAATTGGTTTGTGCAAAAGCTGATACTTCCTGTCATTTTATCAAAGTCTCTGTTTCTTTCTATATGCTAGCAGTAAAAATATTTAGAAGCTTTCAATTATAGGAATGTAGAGACAAAGCAGTGGGACCTAACAGGGACCTAACAGGGAAACGAACCCTTGGGACACATGAAAAAAGGAAAAGTAGCTAGAAAACTAAACCACAAAGAGAGTCCCTCTGGGTTTATATCCATAGGTTTCCTCGGACTCCTACAGCCCTAATCATCTCATCCAGCTTGTTCAACTGTAAGCCTCTCAAGCTACCTCACCAGGTGTTCAGTTAAATGATTTATCAGGCAGGCCCTCATGATGAGTAGGTCCGGAGCCAAGCTGCTGGGGTTTAGCCTCAAACTTCAGTTTTTTCATCTGTGAAGAATGGAATGGGGAGTATTCTTCAACTCATCAGGCTCTTAAAAGAAGTAAAGTGCTGAGGTGTCAAAACTTTTAGACAATAGCTTGGAACCTAATAGTTTGTAGGCTGTAATTATTTGAATCTTTAATCCATACATGAGATTCAGTTTGTTGACTTCTGGGGATCATGTTCTAGGAAACAGGTTTCTAAAATATCTTATTTCATGCTTCTTGCATGGTAAGGAAATGAAGATGAATGATCATGACCCTTGGCCTTGAGGAACTGTAGTGTCTGCTAGGTGGACAGACAGATGGAGAAAATTGGTAATGAAATGGCTTTGTAGACAGATGTTCACCCTGTGAGAGACAATATGAGAGTCAGCTGCCTTGGAATCTTAGACAAGAGGACAGAAGAGATGTGAAATAATTCTGGAAAGAAGAAGCGATACTTGATTCTCTTGACAAGAGGAAAGAATGTAGGAACAGGTAAATATATAGTGAAGTTTGGAAGTGAATGGCCAGTCTTATTAGGGTGTTACTTGTCCCAGGATGGCTTCAGTGAAGCAATGAAGTATTGTTACTCATCCTCAGCTTATGATAAGTATTTTTTCAATAACAGAAGGAAAGGTACATCTTCACAGAAAAATTTCTCCCAATGCAAGACTGTGTTTAATGATCCATGATGTACAGTTAGCATCTTAGCAGGGATAGAGAAGAGTTAAGAATTCACTATCAATATGTTGAGATTATTTCAGAATTGCTCTACTGATCCTGCCTAGGAAGTGAGTATATAAAGAAGTCTCATGAACAATATGTGCTCCAGTGAGCAAATTAGAATGTATGCATGGAATCGGTGTGAAATGAATCTAGGGTTGAATTCAGAATTCCATAAGTTGTTTAAAGTTGCTTAAAATTTTGTTACTAGACATTGCAAAGCAGGAAGTACATATTATCTAGCTGCAATATATGGGATGTTTTTGTTTGTTTGTTTTAATGTGAGAGTGTATTAGTGTAGATTTTTTCCATCTTTCCTTTTAGGATTTGCATTTTATGTGTAGGAAATTTTGTAATGCTGCCTCTGCAGAGGATAGAAAGGGAACAATTGAAGGAATGCTTGAGCATGATTAGGTGTGCAGAGCTTAGGGAACACTAACAGCTGAACCAGTTGACACCACTATGTACTTTACCCAAGTGGTACTTGCCCACAGCAGTACAGAAAAAGCAGATAGCTTAAATTAATTCCTGATTAACTAGAAGAACAAGAAAGAGAGGAGAAGATAAGATAATTTAGGAGACTGATTAGAATGTAGTCAATGTACTTTTTTGTAGGGATCAAACTAGGTAGAGAAGAAGAGATGAGAAATGGCGTGGATATTAATGGGAGATAATTTTTGCTTATTAATCAAATATGTAAACAAATGTATTTCTCTTAATAACATTATACTAAGCAATAAAATAAGAGAAATAGTTCATAATTCTGCTTATGTGAAGTATCTAATATAAGCAAATATATAGAAACAGCAAGTGGGTTAGAGGTTGCGTGGAGTTGGAAGGAATTTGGGAAGAGTACTTATTGCTTACTAGGCACAGAGTTTCTATCTGGTGATGAAAGAATTTTGGAACTGGAGTGGTAGGATTGCACAAAACTGTAAATGTAATTAATACCACTGAATTGTGCACCTGAAATGGATAAATGGCAGATTTTGTGTTATAATTATCTTATTACATTAAAAAATTAAGCAGTATAAAATATTTTTTGAGGTGTGGGTGAGAATTAAAAAATAAAATTTTTTGTTAGATATAACAAAGACTTTTTTATAGACTTCTTATAATCTTTAATGTGCCAAATTAAATTTTGAACCCCCAAGTGGAAATTATGTCACATTCTTCTTACCTAGTTGATTCTGGGATTGAAGCATCTTTCACATCTCCTGGCATACTAGTGTTGGGCAGGACAGTTTTGTGTATACAAGTTCCTGCAGAGCCGACACACTGCAGACACACGTCTGGTAGCATATGGCATTTAGGGCTCTTTAATTGCTTATTGAACTGAGATGAATTATGAGAGGCCTTTTAAAACTCTTGTCAAAATCTAACAATTGTATAAATTTTTTATTGTATTGTGGAAAGCATGGTTGTACCTTCAAGTGATTTTATTATTCTATAAGTGGTTTTATAGAATAATACTGGGAGACAGACTAGCAACTTGAGAATTTCCTGGTACCTTGTTGCTTTATTGTCATCATTATTTGTCTCAAAGTTAAAATAACAAAATATTAACTGAATACAGCCTAACCTTTTTAGAACATAAACATATTCCTCAAGTCTGTAAATATTTTTAATGAGCGTTTAGTTCTCAGTTTTTATGTATAGTATTGATACTAAGGTTAAGTGAAAATGAAAATATGAGTTATTGGAGATACTTTCAGTCATAGTTTACAAAGTTTACATAGTTAGGTTTCTTGACCATTTACTTTTCACTTTAGAAAATGTAAAATAAAAATTTTTGTGTATTTCAATCTGGACATCAAAAGATCTGTTATTAAGGAATAATCTGCATCCAGGACAGTATATTTCACCTGATAAAATAAAAATAATATTGTTATGAATGAGAGTTAAGAAATTTAAACTATTGTAAGAACTTATTTGATACACTTTTCCATAAATGTTTAAAGTATAAGATGAAATAGATTATATATATCCTCAATAGTGTATCTTGCATCCCTTTTAGGAGAAAAAGATTGTTGGTTATTGGAAGAATCAGATTTTAAGCTAAATGCAAAATTAGGGTTTAAAGTAATCACATTATAGAACAATTGAAAGGGTTAGTTACTCAGTCAGTGAACAATTAGAATGTATGTAATTGGCCTACACACATGTTTTATAAATCGGAAAAGTTTTGGAAAATTAAATAATTTTTAGTCATAGTACTAAAACATTTCCTTTGTCATTCATGAAAATTAGAAACATTATTTCATCATTAAAAATATGTTGGGTGATGTCTCCATTTCTATAAATGACTCCAAAAGCCATTCATTTCTTTTATTACAAGGTTCTCATGATTCTTTGTTTTGCCACTTCTTATAGTTGATTTATGATTTATTTTAAAGTCAGTTTCTTTCATTTCCATATGCTAAAATCATGTTTAAGTTATATTCTGTTTACGTTTTGATTTTTGGTTGGATTTTGCTTTAGTTTTGCCTTTCCTCCATTTTGTTTTTGGTTTTGTTTTTAACATTCCATGTGCACCCACCATTTTTCCCCCAACAGTGACCTACCTCAGGATCTTTGTCCTCTGTACAGGCCTGGAGAATGGGAAGACCTGGCTTCAGAAAAGGATATCAATCCATTCAGTAAGTTCAAATCTCTCAGCAAGGAAAAGCGACAGCAGAATGGGGAGAAAACAGTCCTCTCAGATTCCAAGTTGGCAACATCTTTGGAAAAGTCACCAGAACACAGCACTCCTACCAAGTGCTCAGATAACTCTCTGTCAGGAAAGTTAAAGAACCTGGATTCCTCTGTGGAGACAACCAGTCCATCTACCATAGTGACTAAGGCCAGTAAGGATCTTTCTGACATTCATGCTGCATTTGACTCTATAGCCAAAGAAAATTCCCTTTTAGGAGAAGATGATGAGTTTGTGGACTTGGAAGAACTTTCTTCTCAAACTAGTAGTGGAATGGATAAAAGAGATGCCTCAAAAGAGTGCCTTTCTCTTAACCCAGAGGAGCTAAGGAAGGCTAAGTCACAAATAAGCAGTTCTGCTACAGAAATGCAGGTGCAGTCAATTCCGGATTTTCCAGAAACAGAGAGTGATGTTGAACTGAAGGGGGCCCTAGATTTAGAAGCCTGTGAGAAGCAAGATATAATGCCAGAGATGGACAAGCAGTCTGGTTCCCCAGAAAGTCAGGTAGAAAACACACTGAACATTCAAGAAGATCTAGATAAAGTTAAACTCATTGAATATTACCTTAGTAAGAACAAAGAAGGGTCACAGTTATCTGAGAACTTTGAGAAGACAGAGATAAGTGATGACAAATGTCTTGAACTAGTGGGAATAGATATCACCCTTAGTAGTTCTCTTCCTCAGGCAGGTGATCCCCCAAATGAGAGAAATAAAGAGCCAGCTATGACCTGTGGGAAAGAGAGAGAGCCCCTTCCACTGCAACTTGCTTCTTCTACAGAAGAAAATATGAGTAAAGAGACCTTAGATTCCTCTTTGGTACCTCCTGTGGAAAACAACTGCCAAAGCACACAAATGGATAATAAATCAGAAATTCAGTTATGGCTTTTAAAGAGAATTAAGGTTCCCATTGAAGGTAAGCCACATTTCTTCAACGCTTTTATATTTTATATGTATGTGTGTATAATTGCATAGTGCCATTTAGACTTACACATACAATGGCAAATGTAGTATAAATATTTGAGCATATTTTCTTAATAGAGCATATCTTTGATACATTAATAATTGAGAACTATTTAAAATTTGAACAAGTCCGGGCATGGTGGCTCGTGCAAGTAAGCTTCAGCCTATGAAGCGGCCGGGGCTAGGGATCGCGGTTCGAGTCCTGTCTGGGGCCTGTAGCGAGACCTCGTTCCAAAAAAAATAGCTGGGCATGGTGCCGCGCGCCTGTAATCCCAGCTACCTGGGAAGCTGAGGCTGGGGATTGCTTGAGTCCGTGGTACCCTGGGCACCAAGAGCCTGCGGTTCCATGGGCAAAAATAGCAATGCCTAGTCTCAAAAAAAATAATAAAATAAAATAAAATAAAATTTGAACAATGACATTTCTGTCTCAAAGGTCATTTGAAAGACTCTTAAGCAGTGGGATATGGGTGGAGCACTGTGACACTTAGGTGGTGGGAAAATTATGGTGACTGCACTGAAGTTAAGAATTCTATATAGTGAAAAATAAGTAAGGGTGTTTAAAAAAATTTTAAAAGACTTTTTTTAAAGTTTTCTTTTCATCTTGGATTCATAAATCTGAAATGTTCTTTGAAGGTTTTTGACACCTAAACTGAATTGTGTTATGGTATTGCTCCCTCCTCAGTGCCAT
The DNA here is from genome assembly GCA_004024945.1 of Uropsilus gracilis. NCBI lineage: Eukaryota > Metazoa > Chordata > Mammalia > Eulipotyphla > Talpidae > Uropsilus > Uropsilus gracilis. Next base: position 9,014 of record PVHY01007679.1, on the reverse strand, counting down.
CATTAATACATATTGTTATGGATTGTCAGGGTAGTTTGCAATTGTGTTTGATGTGTTTTTCTTTTTTTCTTTTTTTTGTATTTCTTACTCCCAGTATGTTTCATCTCAAATGATGTAAACCAACTGAAACATGCAAAACTTTTTCCTTATATACTAAAGAAGAAGCTAAAAAAGTTAATTAGCCCAAATATGATGTTGTATGATGTTTCTGTGATGGTTTGACTTTTCATTGCTAAGCAGTAATTGAAAACTATTCTTTGTAAGTTCGATGGTTTTGTTATCACCAAGATTGTCAACACTGAGGATGATCTTTCTCTTGTGTGATTCAGATATACTTCCTTCAAAAGAAGAGAAAAGCAAGACTCCACCCATGTTTCTGTGCATTAAAGTGGGAAAACCCATGAGGAAATCCTTCGCCACTCATACCACAGCCATGGTCCAGCAGTATGGCAAACGAAGAAAGCAACCAGAATACTGGTTTGCTGTCCCTCGGGAGAGGTGAGTGTGGGCTGACATGGAGGCAACTGCTCAATGAGATTCTAACTATTTTTTTTTTAAATTTTTAAATACCTTTATTCTTGAATAAAAGATTTCTCTTTAACTGTACATTTCCTGGAAGGATATTATTTGGGTATTATTTAAATACTTTGAGTAGCACTTCAGGTGCTTTCAATACAGCAAGTTAGTGGTAAAGTGTGCCGAAACACTTTCATAACTTTCTTTTAAAAAAAAAAAAAAATTATTTATTTTTTTCTTTAGATCACAATTTCTGTTAAGTGTTTTTTGGGATACCTCTCCCTTCCTCATACCTCCGGTGCCCCTTCCATGCTCTGAAACCCCACTTTTTCCTGTTTACTAGTTGTGCTCTTTCGTAACTTTCTACCCAGTTGAATCTTAAATGAAGGAAGACTTAGATAATCTCAGGTGCCTGTAATTGGACTGTTCTTCCTTTGAGTATAAAGGAATACCATGGAGTAGCTCCATAATCCTCTAAGTGCAGTAGTGGGGCATGATTGTGATTTCTAAAGTGCCGCTCAATTCCAGGGGAAAAAATGACAGCTTTGACCTCAGGAGGGAGTCTCTGTGACTCAACAGAATGAGAAGTGTGACATGAGAACCCCTGAGTAGTTCAAGGTGCTCTCCTTCCAGAGAGATCTGTATTCTAAAGCTATCCAAGAAGAAATTTTGTTGATTTTGTGACAGCCTATGCTAGCAGGGATAGCGACAGAAATTCTTCAGGGGTCTCACTTTATTTTTATATTAAAGATCATTAGAAATGCTATCATCTTGAAGAAAATTCTTATTATATACGTGATAGATCAAATTATCTTTACAATGCTCTGCAATTAATTTTCAAAATTGCAAAAGTTACATTTTTCCTTTTTTAACCAGTTATTGAACATCATCTGGACAGACCTTGTGGCTATCACACATGCTAAGAGTCAGTATTCACTGACCATGAATTGTTAGTAGAGTAAAATTAAAATCCAAAGTAGGCCATATCTTCTGACTGATTGGTATCCAGAATAATTTTCATCAAGTAAATTGCCTCATTTTAATCTATTATAATTTAATGTGAAAAATAATTGATCGGATTTTAATGAATGAATTTGCTAATATCCCTCTATTGTCTTAAATTTAAGAAAATCAAACAGGGAGCAATTAACACAATCCCCTAATACTGACACACACAGACACACACACACACACACATGCATTAACACAGATATTAATCATAATATGTTTTATGTTTGTAATCTTTTATCAGTGTCTACAGCCCTCACAATAATATCTCATCAAAATTTTAAGTATTCTGGGGAGATAAAAAAAAAATGTGCAATTATTTAAAGATGTTTCAACAGAGGGCATGTCAATTTCTAAAACCCTGATAGTATTTTAATATAAAAAGTTTCAGAAGTTTTAATATAAAATTTCCCAGCTCATAGTATTTTAGAAATTTGGACCAATTCCTGATTTTATGTACCAGGAAGACAATGCTCTGAAACTTGTAGCCACATTACGGGTTGTGTGGACTTTCCCAAAAATCCACAAAAAAGTCTATCGGAAAAATGACTTGTCATTAGTTTTACTTTTTTCTAGAAAACAATGTGTGGCTTATTATATAAGAAAATTGGTCACCACCACCCCCCCGGTTCAATTTTATTATCTTCAATGACATGGTTGTGCACCAAGGACTCTTCTGCAGTAATTATCACAATCCTACATGTAGTTATTTTACTGTTATTTCTTTAACCCAGAAAAAAAAATCTGTGCTACTGAAATAGTATTTCTCTTTGACCTCTTATACATGTGGTTTATGTGAGCTTTAAAAATAGGTCACTGTTGAATTCCGTTATATTTTATTGTGTCCATGACCTATTTGTCTTTGGCTAGTTTTCTTTCTTGAACTAATTATTCTTTAACCAGTGGTTTTCTAGCAGGTATGATAACTCACTTAGTTAAGGATAGATGTGTATGTGTATGTGTGTATTAGGGAATTGTGTTAATTGTTCCCTGCTTAATTTTGTTAAAGAAAACCACAGTTTAAAATTGGGGAAAATGGAGGAGTCCTACAGTGCCCACCAGGCCTCCCAAGTACATAGTAAGCAATAAGAAAAGTTCATTTTCATTTCCAATTAGTTCTTCAGGAGTTTAGGCTCAAGGACTGAAAAGTGGTGTGCAATGCTTTTCTCTCTCTGATTGTCTTTTCTGTATCCCCTGGCTTCATCAGACAGAGCATTTCTACTTGACTTGCTGTTTGATGGATCTTTTAGCCTGTGTTGGGATTTCAGCAGAGTGAAGAAATCACCTTAGCACTGGCTCCTCTTTTCTGTTACAGTGTCCTTTCATAGATCTCCTAGATGTGATTGGTTGTTCTCATGGATGAACTTCTGCCTCGTGTTGTGCACCAAAGCTCTGCACGTTGGAAGAATATTTTGATATTGACATAACTTCACAATGTGTTTCATTCTTTTTAAAAGTTTGTTTTTACCCCTGTGTTATTAGTGCTAATTAATAAGACATGAACTCCATCACAACACCCCTTCATCATTAAAGGTGTCCTGTATGACTTCCTTATCTCCATCATTGAACAGATAGTCTACCAAGGAAGAAAGTGGGAAGAGTAGAAGGCTGGGAGAGCAATGATAGGAACTTCCTTAGAGTCTCTGTCTCTTTTGTTCTCAGTGTTTTGTTTTTTTTCATGCAACCCTTGTTATTAAATAGATACTAGAAATTAGAGATGTGAAGTAGTTGCAAACTGCCCAAAGAATTAAGAGTTTTATTTAACTTGATAAAGTTGCCAGATCTATGCCCACCTTGGGTCTTGGAAGGCTTGTGGTTTCTTGTTTCGTGAGACATGCTCACATTCATGAAGGATCACATGCACATCAACACACACCACTTTCATCTCCATTGCCGTTTGCAGAATCACATACTTAAATCTGCTGAAGATGACATTGATGTGCTTAGGAGATATACCAAGTATTCCGAATTTGACCCAGAATGAATTTGGAATAGCCCAGCTTAGCCTGCTTCACTCTTGATACAAATTTAAACGTGGGGACAGTGGATAATTCTATTTCATTTTATCATCTAGCCCAGGATTTCCCAATCTTGGCACTGTAGATATTTTGAGCTACATAATTCTTTGAAGAAGTTTCCTATGTGTTTGAGGAAGTCTGTCAGCTATGGCTCCTACCCACTAGATTCTGATAGAAGCTCACCAGATGTGATGATCAAAAGTATCTCCAAATATGCCAAATATCCCCTGAAAGACAAAATCACTTCACTTGAGAATCTCTGGTCAAATACTGGGTCATCAGACAAGGGCCTATACATCTTTAAAGTGATTTTGAACTATGATAGCCAATAACTTAAGAGATTTGATGACTTAAAACTTTATTATAAATGAGTGTGTTCATAGCACTTCCCTGTGAATACTTTTTCCATTACTAAACTCTAATGCATGTTGGAAAGAACTTCTTTAAAATTTCAAGCTAGCTATTAAGCTATAGTTTTGTATTTGTAAAAATAAAACTATTGCCCTAAAGAACATTCTTATCTGAAAAGTAATGTTAGATTGATGGACTATTATAAACAGTGGGTTGTTGGTATTGACAAGCATTTATTTTTGTACTTTCACACTGTGTAAGAGAATGCTAGAAGCTTCTGCTGCTGGAAGCTATCTGAAGTCAAAGAAAATGGTGATGTCTTTGCCTGCCCAGGGAGAGGGGTGGAGTTGGGCTGTTCTGCTTTGGTGGAGAATTGCTTTGGTCAAGTATTGGGTCCCAGAATGGGGCACAGGTGAATGAGTATCCCTGAGAAGTTTTATTCATTTGAAACATAATTGCTTACTTTGAAAAATGGGTCATTTGTGAGTTTTTAATAATTAGGTCATATTTGAGCAAATGATTTCTGAGTCCTTACTTTCTGGCAGGCACTGTCTACTTCTAGATAAATAATACTGAGACCCTACCCTGAGGAAGTTATGAAAATTATTGAAATCAGATTTTAGCACTTCCCAGAGCCTTAAAATTTGGTTGTATTTCTGAGATTTGAATATGCTGCATAAAAATTGATTTTTCTTTTTTCAGAACTAAGAAATTATTTTCTTTCTTAAAAAACAGTAATTCTTATTGAAATGAAGAATTTTCCCAAGTATTTATGACCTCTTAACTTATGATGTGTTTTATAGTAACTGAGTGCATATTATACAGCATTTAAAATAAGAGAGGATGGAATTAAGTAGCAAGAATTATTTAGAATTTGCCAAGTCAGCATAAATATTAACCCAAGATGAATGAATTTGCTAGTGTGATTTTATGTAATAAGTAAACTAACAAGAAGGAATTTTGTAATTTTAACTAAAAAATAATTGTGATAAGCAATTTAAGCAACAAATTTAGCAACACTTGAACATGCAGATAAGCCAGAATCTGTTTTGCAATCTGATTTTTTTTCCTGTTTAATATCTTGTTCACAGTATTTGACATGAAGACATGAATGACCATAGATCATTTCTTTGACATCCTTTTTTCTTCTTTCATTCCTTCCTGGCATCCCCTTTCTCTGCTTCCTCTTTAGATGTTATATTTTACATTTCTTTCTCTTTCTCACCATCTGTACAATTTGATACACTTAGTAGTTCAACTTTCTTATACACCAGGCATTCTGGCTATCCTCAGTAGAAATTTCTACTGAGCTCCCAAAACTCTCATACCTAGTAGTCTTCAGTATTTGGATCACTGAAACAGGGTGAAATGAAGACTTTCTGACTTAACTGGTTACACCTATCTTGCCTGCTTCTCTCTCCAAAGCAGGCTACATACTCTTCATTAGCATTTTCACTGATCACCTTTACCATTGATATGCAAACATCAGCTACCAGCTTCTCTCTGCTTTCTTTCCCTCTTTCAGACCTAAAAAGAAAAACTTTAAAACACAGTTTAAACTTTCCACTCGTGGGTTCTTACCACCATCCCCAGCCTTCTCAACCAAAATACCAAACCAAGACTGTCAGTGCAGACTAATTTATTTCTAACAAAGTGATTTCTAATTATCCTAATAATTACAAAAGAAACATGTAAGACTCAGAATACTTAAACATTGTCCAAAACCTTTCTCAGTATTGTCCAAAGTCCTTTCCCAGATTGCCCCAAAATCTTCAGTCTCTCAGTTCTGATCATCTCACCAATGTCCAGACAGAGTCCATCTCCAGACGCTTGAAGACATGTTCCTTTGAATGCTCCTCCTTGTCTTCCACGCTGTCTTCTCCTTGTTACCTTCAGGTAGCAGAAACTCCATGGTGCCACACCAGCAAAGTTCACTTTCTTCTCAGGCCTAACTTTTGCACGGCCTCTTTCAGACACAAGTCAAACTCGGCAAAACAAACTCCACACGGAGTTCAAATCTGCAAACTCCTTAACTGCATTCAGTACACATGCTGCCAGTCTGGGCCAGCCAAGGGTTCCAGGCCCTCGGTGGCCACATGGCCAAGCTCACATGGCTCACATCTTTACAAGATGGCCGATTCCCATCTCTCCTCCACTGAACCTCTCTCTATCCAGTCTCCATATTCGAATCTCCAACCTGAATCCCATCCCTCTCTGTTTGCACACTTTATATACCCTGATTTCCCGCCTTCCAGGAAACCTGTTTCACCTTGACCATTTCACTTCTTTCTCCCCCTGCATCTCCCTGAAGGGAAATTCCAGCTAAGGTCATTCTCCCATTTTAGCATACCTGTCCTTGAAATCTGCAGTCTTAAACAGGAGACAATGGGGGGGGGGGGCACACCCTATCATCACCATGAGTCAAACAAACTCAAGATTTATGCCGTAATCTGGATTTTTATTTCCACCACCTTTACGCCTGCTTTTGTCTCCACACTCTTACCTCCTGCCTTCTCTGTTATAGTAATGGGTACCACTAACCATTCAGTTTACAAAGCCAAACTATGGGCATAATCTCTATACATTGCTCATACCACACCCAGTTTTTCCTTGTTTGTTAATATCTCTAGTATCTTTTGCTCTCATTGGGATCCTTCTGTGGACAACTGACGACATGTCAATGTTAAGAAATGTGTATCAGAATTACAGTTTTGCTGGACATGCCCAACTGCTGTAATCCCTCCCTACCTTACCTTACTGTACCTGTTAGTTCAAATGACTCCTGCTCCTCTAAGAAACATTCCTGCCTAGTTCAGATGCCTCTGTACTGTACTCACACTCTTCCTCAGTTGTGAATTACTTGTGACTTTGCCCTATTGAACTTAAAAGTTTCTGAGGGCAGAGCCCAAATCTTGTTCTGTATCCTGGAAACAGCATAGAATCTAATACATAATTGATATTCCTAAATGTTAGTTGGGTGGTAGCCTAATTAGTCTTAATTGATAAAGAAATTTAAATAACTTATGTCCTATAACTAAGATTATGTATAGAAATAATGTGACTTTAGGGGAATACAAAACTGAAAAGAAAAAGTTCACAGTTTTGTTATACAAAACTATATTTTTTTTATTTTTGTAGGCTTCTAGCTTTTTGTCCATACAGAATGTGTATGTGAACATGTGTGTATATATTATAGATATAAATCCATATATGTGTATATGCACACACATACACTTTTATACTATTTTGTAAACTGCTTGTACTTAAGTGTTTTTTCTCTGCCATTAAATATTCTGTGTGTATATAGTGAGCATGCATTACCTTTGTAATGAGAAGCAAAAATCATAAAGAATATTGATTTTCTTTTAAAATTTCCTTTATAGTAGAAAAATGTCCAAGTCCTTCATGAAGACTAAACAGAATGCTCTTGAGTACTTTCCTTAGAGAAAAAGGGTGAATTAAAGGAATTACAAACTGACCTAGTTTTCCAGCTCTTTAACCATAGTTTATCCTGAGTTTTCTATTCAAAGTTATCTTGCTTTAATGGGATCAGAGCTAAATTGAAATCCTTAGTGATTGTCAGTGCCAAGAAGAGCATCATGCTGAATGTTTTGTAACTAACTTTAATTTTTAAAACAGCATAGGTCCTACTTAGCCAGGTACATTTCAGAATATATGCCCCATAACATTCTTGTGTGTACACATTTCATTTTATTGTAACAAAACAACTTGTATACTTTTAATATTTAAAACAAACCATCTTTTCTTTCTAGTGAAACAAAAAGACAATTTAAAAATAGAAACTAAATTAGAATAGAGAATGTCAGTTTCAAACAAGCTATTAAGGGTTCTGCTCATTCTCCCTTTGAAGGGCAGAGCTCAAGTCAACTTTTGGAGAGAATTTTATTTTAAAAATGTCATATTAACATGCAAGAAGGCCCATTAAATATAACAATTATGCATGCCAAAGAGAAGCCATCACACCCCATGATTTTTAAGTAGCACCATTATCTCATGCTGTGCTTTTTATTATAATGTTTTAGGATAAGAATGTTACTAATGAAGAAAAAAACCCAAAAGTCTCCAAAGTAATCCCTGAATTAGATTTTCTTAATTTGACACAATTTTAGGTTTTAAGAAATTGCTGAAGAGTAAGTTAGAGGATTATTAATCATATACATAAGTCAGTAGTCTACTTTTCCCCATTATTTTAGGATATTTTGAAGTGGTTGCTGCCTTGCATTCTTTACCTTTTGTTTCGCCAATCTGAAGTTCTAGAAATTCATCACCTTCCAGAAGCATTTTATTAGGCAAACACCCTTCAGTAACTTCAGTAACAAGCCTTGGCAAATGCCTTCAAGTTAATCAGTGACTCTAATCAGACCTAAGCTCATTTAAAAAAAAAAAAATCAACTGTGAAAAGGTTCTTTGCTGCCGTGGCTGTACTTACTGCTGGAGGCGTGAAGGTACACCGGCACTTTGGAGAGTAACTCTTGGCATTTTCAGTGCAGGCTAATAAATCTCTGCCAGTGGGTGCTGCACAGTGGTTGTAAGTATGCAGAAGCAGTAATTACTGCAAGGCTAAATGCCTGCAGGGGAGGAGGAAAAAGGGAGGGAAAGTGGGGCTAGCATTAATTACAGAGCCCTAGGGAGCAGCTGCCTCAGACCTCTGCACTACCAACCAACCTGTCTTTGCTATGTGGGAGAGGGGCCACTGTTGCTAGAAGTTCCCAGTTTTTCAAAGGAACTTCAAATGTGGGCTATGTGTGTCATACCTCCCCAGTTTTCAGTATTAGCAGTGTTTAAGGTTTTTTAAAAATATAATAAGCAGAACAAAAAGTATTCTCTGCTGGATCTAGGCTCTGCTGGATCTATTCCAACAGTGCAACCTGGTATTAATATAAACTTTTCATTTTTACTTATTTTTGAGTGACCCTTTAATAACTGCTGTTTTGATCAGTGATTGTCAAACTTTTCTGTAACTTTTAGTGAACCAAAAAAAGTGTGTTCAGCTGATAATTTCTAAGTAAAGTTGCTGTATACAGACACAGTGAAACCTTTTAAAAATGGGTATTATACCAGGGTATTACTACCTATTGGTTTTATCTTGGAATCCAATAT
>PVHY01007678.1:43063-66055 GCA_004024945.1 Uropsilus gracilis | reverse complement strand
AAAAAAAAAAAAAAAAAAAAAAAATATATATATATATATATATATATATACATATATATATAAAACACACCTTTAAAAAATAATAATAACAATATGCATTGCTAGCTTTTCTCACTAACTCACTCATTCACTTAACAAGCCCTTACTGCACACTTACTGTCTGTCTGTGTGGACCTAGAGTGGTGACCTCTGATCTCACCAAGGTGATCTCCAATGTCAGTCAGTCTCACAGAACTCCAAGAGAGCAGTCTGGTCTCTAATCCTTCGTGGGCCTCCTCGGAGAGCAATGTCTGCCTGGCTTAGTGCATCCCCTGAAATGGCAGACCTCCACCTTGGAAGATAGGAGACTGGACACTAGGCAGAGTCCTTCACCTTCATGTCTGAGGAACGAGGTCTAAGATTAAGCTGGAAAAAAACCAAAAGGCTTGGTTGTTGTTTTCCCCCAAAGAACCTTGGGAAGGGGAGAACAAAATATTTTAATAAGAATATCAATGGAATACTTTCATAACCCATAAGATGATGATGTGGGAGAACAAGGTTATTCAGATATTTTTAAAATGCCTTATGACATCATGGTGATATAAGGAGACTACTTAACTCAAGCCCAAGGTGTCACTCAGTAGCCTTCCCCTTCCCTTTTGTTCCCCCTTTGTCATCCCTTTGCTCTACATAGAGAAGCAGAGTGAAGGGGCAGGACCTTTATCTCTCCTTTCTTTCGCTTGACCTTACCATTGAGTAAATAGACGGTGGCTGGATCAGAGCTCAGACTTTTCAAAACAATCAGCTTCCCAGGGTGAGAGTCCTTGATTGCTTCCATTATTTTTCCTGATGTGCAGCGTTCTTTCTCCAAGATCATCACCTCATTGTGATGTGAGCCCCATCACAGCTGCCATAAAACATCACAAGACATGTGCACCCCAGACACTCAGAACTGAAACTGCAAGTGAAAACAGGAAGCAGGCTGGACTTTCCTTCTCAGGGATAAATGCCTCAAGATGCCTGGGAGAATGAGTCCCGAGCCTCAGTGAGCTGACCTTGCTGCTAAGTCTGAGAGAATTCTTTGTGAGAATAGCAAAGGTTTAATTAATTAATTAATTAATTAATTAATTAATTTGTTTATTTAGAGACTAGGTCTTGCTATTTTTGCCCGTGGAATCGCAGGCTCTCGTTGCCCGGGGTACCACAGACTCAAGCAATCCCCAACCTCAGCTTCCCAGGTAGCTGGAATTACAGGCGCGCACCACCACGCCCAGCTATTTTTTTTTTTGGAGCTAGGTCTCGCTCGAATCGCCATCCCTAGCCCCAGCCGCTTCATAGGCTGAAGCTTACAAGCACGAGCCACGGTGCCCGGCCTAGCAAAGGTTTAATTTAGTCTTCTAATCTAGCTAATTGGTCAGATATTTAATAGCCACATTTGGGAATAATATTTTTGTTCTACCTGAAGATCACCAACTCCACAAAGTGGAAGGGGACTTCATCTGCTCACTTGTTTGCCAGGCATGGATGCAGTAATAGGCATCCTTGCAGCAGTAGATCTCCAGGAAATTTAAGCAAATTTAAACCCTAACAGGCTCTCCACTGAGGGACTCATGCTGGGGAGGCAGATACAAATGGAATCAAGTGCCTGGCCTGAATGTAACCACAATTCTTGAGTTATCTTACTATTCCTTGGGCATGTAGCCCAGCACCCAAATCACCCTGCTCCAAAAAACGTTTCTTGAGAAGGCAAAAGAAGAGCATAGGCTACACATGACCAAAGAAGCTCCCTAATCATCCCCTTTTAAGAGCATCCCTGCTTCCTCCCCCACAGGGCCTCTCAACCTGTTATTGCTGCCTCTCAGCTGTCATCTCATGCCATCCCAAAGAAGGATCTTAATCTTTTCTCTCCTCCCCATTCACCACTCCACTTGGAATCTGACTTAGTAAAACAAAACTTCATCTCCAACATCTCTCAAGCTTGCTTCTAGGGAAGCTCAAGTTCACTGTGGCTGGTGCCACTGGACTGTCATGCAAAAGTTGCAAGAGGGAAATAGGGAGGAAGCCTGGAGTCAGAACAACCTGGGCCTCAAAAACCAGACAATTTTTGATGTTTTCAGTCAGAATTCAAACACACTTTCCCACCTCCCTTTGCCTCATCCCCCACTGATTTCTCTTAGAATCTATTTGTTGAAAAGACTGGGTGGTCTGTCCTCATAGTACTTGACATTGCCTTGGGGTGCCTGCCCATTCACATCTTCTGTCTTCTGTATTACTTAGTAGTTAGATTTTGAGGCTTAATCAGACTTAGATCTGACTTTGTAACTAGGCTACTTCTAGGGATGCCAGGTCTCATAAATAAAAATATAAGTCAGAAAGAAAAAGAGAAATACTGGATGATCTCAGCTATCTGCAGGATATAGGGAAAACAAAAGGCCAAGTAAAACTTAAATCTAACAAACTATTAGTAGAACTAAAGCATAGAGCAAGGAAGGGGGAGGAGAGTAAAAAATATATATGTGCAATCAATTTAACATAAAAATAAATAAAATTTTAAAAATATATGAAAAGATCACCTACATTTCAGTTGAAAAATGAATGATTTTTAAGTATATCTCATGGAGTATTGGAGACATTTATATTAGAATTTTTGGTTATTTACTCCAAATTCAAATTTAGTTGGAAATACTGTATTTTATGTGGGAACCCTATTTCATAAGAGGCATTCATCAGGAGGTGCAGCTCTTTTATTGAGCTATTGAAGATTATGGCCTGGGTTATTTCCTTAGAGATGGTAAAATTTTGTTGTTATTGTCCCCCTTCATTTTCTTTGTTGGATTATGACAATGGTGAGTAACTTTTCCTCATTAACTATTTGGTTAGCTTGGTCATTTTTGTAGAGGAAAGGCAGGATATATGCTTTATTCTTTCCTTTTATTTACCTGTTTTAAGAATTAGTTTGCTAGTATCTCTCAAAAATGATCAATGAATTGTGTTCTTCTCTTTAGAAGTATCTTTATGAACTAGGGATTTTTCTAAGTATCTCTTTTGATTCATTGCTCTCATTATTCCCTTAGATACTCAAAGTGGTCCATCTTTGGCCAGTAGAAGAGTTTTGACCGTGCCTTTTGATGCACAGTGTCATCATTAGCTGTTTTGCTTTGTGGTATAACAAGATGTTCCAGACTCATCTTACACACATCTTAGCCCAGACTTGAAATTAGATATTTCTCTTAAACCCTTTGGTGGGAAATGATATTTAGAGATCAAACATTACTGACTTAAAATTATAGTAATCCCCTGTAACAAACATGCATAAATATGCTCCCCAAGAGTCTTTTAACCAGATTTATTTTATTCCATACCATCTATTATTTTCATATTCTACGTATCACATAACTCATTATAATTATGTTTGCTATATGTTTCCCACTTCTAGACTGTAAGCTCTCAAGGGAGATATTTCTGTTTATTTGTTCATTGTTTAGTGAATTGTAGACACTCAAATATTCACCAAATGAAAGAAATGTGATCAAATTACATTTTTAAATGCTTGTTCTCACTGTGGGTAGCTAGTGACTTTGGAAAGGACCACCATGAAGCAGGGAGCCCAGTTAAAAGGCTGTTCATGATGTGTAAGTAAAAAATGATAGTGGGTCAGATTAAGAAGGTGTGTGTGAAGATGAGAGAAAAGTAGAGAGAAGATATATTGGAGGTAGAACTGTCCAAATACACTTATGACCTTGAATGTGGAGTATGAAGAAAAGGAAAAGTGAAAGATGACTTCTGGAAGCTTGGGCAGAGCTAATAGATGGCCACAGATGCTTAAGGGATGAGTGGGGAGAGATGACAAGATTTTGAAGATAAAGAGAGTGAATCAAAGCCTCCACTTTGGAAATATATGACTAGAGGTGCCTGTTAAACAGCTAAGCAGAGGTATAAAACAGACAGTTGAAAAGAGTTTATACTCAGGAAGGAAGATGTAAAATAGGGAAACATTGGTATTTGGGGCATTTGTTGCTCTGTAGCAGGATGAGATAGATCATCTTGTGCGCGCTATATAGAGATAAGACACCGTTTAATGAACAACCCCAAAGGTACACAAGATTGTTAAAGCAAGTGAAGAAGGAGCCTGCCAAGGAGACTGAGGAGCTCAATAAGATAGAAAGAAAAGCAGAAGAGAATATCATCAATAAAACCAGGAGAGAAGAGGCCGGGCATGGTGGTGCATGCTTGTAAGTAGCAGCCTAGAAGCTGGGTTGGGGCCAGAGATCACAGTTCGAGTCCCACCAGGCATGTAGGGAGATCTAGTTCCAAAAAAATATACCAGGGGGTGGTGGCATGCACCTGTAATCCCAGCTACCTGGGAAGGTGAGGCTGCTTGAGTCTGTGGTACCCTGGGCAATGTGAGCCTGCAGTTCCACAGGCAAAAATAGCGAGACCTAGTCTCAAAACAAACAAACAAACAAACAAACAAACAAAACCAGGAGAGAAGAATTATACAAGAAGCAGGAAGTGGCCCAATAGGTCTCCTGCTTCTAAGGGGTCAAGTTCAATGAGCAAAGAAATAAGACTACTGGATCTTGCAACACAGAGGTTACTTGACAGTGGTAAAATAAGAGCAGGTGTGTGAACAGGAGGTGAATAACGCAGCCAGGAAAAGTCAACTATCGGTTTTAACAAGCTTTGTGGCAAAGGGGAGAAACAGGAACAGGAGCAGAGAGACATTTGGGGGGAAAGGAAGAGTCCATTCAGATGGGAGATGCTGTATGAAAATGAAGATGACCTCACACAGATGGAGGGCTAATGACACAGGAATGAGAAGCAACACCTGCAGGGAACTACAGTAGCTATTCAGGAAAGAAATAAGAAGGCCCTGAACCAGGGCAGGGAAATAGAGCTGACAGAACTTATACAGCCAGTTAACTAGAGATCCCCCAATTCTATTCTTTTCCCTTTTTCTTTTTCTTCTTTTTTTTGGGGGGGAGGGGGCTAGGTCTCGTTATGTTGCCTGGGGTAGTCCCGATTGCTTGAAGACTCAAGAGATCCCCAGCCTCAGCCTCTCAGGTAGCTGGGATTACAGGCGGCCAGCACCGTGCCCAGCTGGAGATCCCCCAATTCTAGACCTGGAGGGAAAAGCCGGTGTGCAGATTTCTCAGGAACCAAACCTACCGGCTAGACCTCCACCACTCTCCTATCCCTCCTCCAAATAAACATCACACCCCAAATGAATGAAAGCATAGAAAGTAGGAAGCACAAAGATCCAGACCAAGTGTTCAGCTGCCCCCATGTTAGCCTGATCTAGGTTTAAAGTTGAGAAAATGCACGGGTTTCCTTATTCCCCTCGCTGGATTTAAATGAGTCTTTCAAGCACTCTTCTCTGACTACCCAAGGATTAGCCATGTGTTTCAGCAAGTGATTTAAAATCATTACCCGTCTCTTTTGGTTGAAGCTCAGACGTTTGAAATGTACACAGCTTGGCAGGCTGGACTGGGCAACTGAGCATCGAGAGGACGTGTCCCAGCCATCTGTTGCCCCACTTCACAGCAGCTTGCTGCCCTTCTCATTGCAGAGGAGCGCAGGGCTTGACAGGCAAAGGCAGGACAAAGACAACTGCAGCTTTGGCTTGGAACAGTTGCTCAGTGTCCTGGTGGGGGAGGGGAGGAGAGTTTTTGTGTCATTTTGAAGCCCTTGGCCTTGAGGTGTAGAGTTTTTCCTCCATCTTAGAGATGCATAAGTTTGGGGACCAACGTAACCAACATGACCTGTGCTATCTTCTCGGTGGGAGCAGTCCAAATGGCTTACGTACTCATCCCAATGGATAGCACTGTGAGGATTAGAAATTAATTGTAAGATATATCTAATTTCTGATAAATTGGCGTTGAAAGTTGCTTGTAAGAATGGGAATGCATTGAACACTCACTTTTAGTCGGTCACCATCTCAACGGTTTAAATTTCATCACCAGGGAAACTAACTTTTTAAGGGGAAGGGCCATCAATTTTATTAATAAACTTTTTTTCAGAAAAACTTTAGATTTAAGAAGAAACTGAGTAGAGACTACAGATTTCCCCTATTACTTTCCCCTTCTCAGCACTCATTTCCCCCTATCATTTGCATCTTACATTGTAAGGTACATTAGTCACAGTTGATGAATCAATATAGAGATGTTATTTTTAACTGAATGCCATAGTTGATCTAAATCTTCCTAGTTTTCAACTAATGGCCTTTTTCTCTTCCAGGATCCTATCTAAGCCAGCACATTACATTAAAATGTCATATCTTTTTAGGTTTCTCTTGGCTGTGATAACTTCTCAGGTTTCTCCTTGTTATTGATGATTTCATGGGCACTGATTGGATATGTCATAGGATACCCCTCTGATGGTTTTCTCATGAGTAGACTGAGGTTATAGGTTTTAGAGAAGAAGACCATAGAGGTAAATTACTAATTCCATCCCATCATCCTATCAACATGATTTATGGTATTGACTTGGATTACTACCCGAAGTAGTATTTGTCAGTTTTCCCCACTCCAAGATTTTTCCTTTAGAAAAATTATATAGCAGTATGGACTCAGGGGTATTTAGTTTGTACTTTGGGTTGTCAGCTGATTTTTTTTTTTTAAAGACTAGGTCTCGCTATGTTACCCAGGCTAGTCCCGATCACTTGGACTCAAGCAATCCCAGCCTCAGCCTCCCAGGTAGCTGGGATTACAGGCACCCACCCCCATGCCCACCTGCTTTTTTGAGACCAGGTCTCGTTACGTTGCCTTGGGTAGGTAGTCTCGAACTTGAGAACTCAAGCAATCCCAGTCCTCTTGCCTCCCAGCACCTGGACTACAGGTGCACACCACCATGCCCGACTTAATTCTACTTTATGCCTCAGGTTGTTTAGCTTGGATCATTGAGAAGGCTCTCACTTGGCCTTCTCTGAAGCATAGCCCCCTCAATGTGGTTATTTTGTTATAAACTCATTAAGTTTTATAAATGCAATGGTTTCTGGCACAAGCTCTTCCTGGCACCCCTAATCCTGGGATTGGCATGACAGTGGGTGTGTCCTGCAAGTTTCAGTGGTATGCCAGCCTGGGCATGTCTGCTCAAGAGCAGAGCAAGGAAGAACTGAGTATTTCAGTGGGGTCCACCACCTCTAGACTTCCTAGTGACCACAGAGCAATAAAATCATGTTGTTTGTTTCGTACTTTTTGTTTCATTGTTTTTTTAATCTGACTTTTAAATTGATGATGATGATGATGATGATGAAGAATAGTCATTGGATATTTTTGATAAATATTCATTCAACCTTGAAACAAAAGTTTCCATTAATTTTTTTCTAGATCCTGAATTGATTTAGTTGAAGGCCATTCTCATCTCAAAAGACATGCTGTGAAAAATGTGCGGTTAAGCAGGAAATAAGACCACACACTGATGCCACATTGCCACCATTGATTGATTGATTTGAAGATTAGGGTATATATTTCTAACAATTTGGTATTTGAAAACAATGGATTTAGAAGCACAGACTCCATTATAGTAGCATCTGCCTCGACACCTAGAGATATTTCAATACCAGCTACCAACACAGTTCAAAGCCAGGATTTAATGTATAGAAATACATCATGTACTGGATCCATCTGTGATTTGTGCTAGAAGGGAGCAACAGAGTTCCCTATGTTCCCTATAAGATTTCTCCTCCTGACCTCTCCCTAAAAAAGAATCAGGCCAGTTGAAGATGAGTAAAAAGCAAATATTTGAAAAGCACTCCACTTCTTTTTAGAAAACTACTAGAAAACTCTATGAATTTGGGCTGGGAGCTGCCTTGATTTAAAATCTTGACCTTGGGGAAATTACTTCATTTCTCTGTACCCCAGTTTTCTCATCTATAAAAGGGAAATGACAATGATAGACTTAACTCGAAAGATTTGTCAAGTAAATTAATATATAAAAATGGATTGGAATAGCATCTGGCATACAGTGTGTGCTATGTAATAGTGCTAATCATTATTCTTTATAACCATCAACTACTGTCTGAATATTTATGCCTTCCAATATTTAGAAATTGAAATTCTTATCTCTAAGATCACTATATTGGGGGGGGAGCTAGAGTGTGATTAGGAGGTGAGGGCAGATGCCTCATGGCTTGAAATAATAGCCTTAGGCAAGAGTTCCCACAGGTCTTCCTAGTCCCCTCCACTTGCAGGTGAGGAACAATGGAAAATCTGCAGCTGGAAAGAGAGCTCAACCATGTTGGCTTCCTCATCTTGGACTTCCAGTCTCGAGAAGTTTGAGGAATAATTTTCTGTTGTTTATAAGTCACCCAGTCTGTGGTGGTTTTTGTATAGCAGCCCTATCAAACTAAGACACCATTCATCTGGATGATCCAAATTTCTCAGAATTGTCACCAAAGCAAAATACAAAAGTCAGTTGAATACTGAGACTGACATTACTGAGAATTGGTCAGGACTCTGACTTGGAAATGCAACAGGAACTAAATCTGGATGATTTAAGCAGGAGAGGAATTTATGGAAAGGATATTGGGTAGCTCACAGGATCTCCAGGAAAGTTGGAGAATCAGACTGAGAGCAGGAGAACAAATGATGCTGAGCAACAAGCAGAAGCATGGCTAAAATGTGACATAGAAGTTATCCAGAGAGTTCTGCCCCAGCCAGAACCCAGGAAACTTATGTTAGTTACAACCATGGCTGGGAGGGCCAGGCACGGTGGTTCGTGCCTGTAAGCTTCAGCCTATGAAGCGGCTGGGGCTAGGGATCATGGTTCGAGTCCCGCCTGGGGCATGTAGTGAGACCAAGTTCCAAAAAAATAGCTGAGCGTGGTGGCGTGTGCCTGTAATCCCAGCTACCTGGGAAGTTGAGGCTGGGGATTGCTTGAGTCCGTGGTACCCCAGGCAACGAGAGCCTGCAGTTCCACAGGCAAAAATAGAGAGACCTAGTCTGAAAAAACAAACCAAAACAAAACAACCATGGCTGGGCCCTGAATGATGTCCTGTCTAAGACTGATACCCTGGAATCTGGATAAGGTAGCTACAGCTGCCACTCCTGCCAGAAAAGTTTCCAGGAACAAGCTCTGCAGTCTCAGATGCAGAGTCCCAGGTGCTGCACCTGACTGGCTGAGTCCAGGTCACATGTCTAAGCCCACTGATAAAGGAGACTGGGAAGATGTGTCTGGCATTTTCAGCCCTCATCATAAGAGGTAAGCAGTGGGCTCTAACTTCCACTAAGATGCCTTAGATGGAGTCCTCCACACATCTGAAAGGGAATTTTGAAGTTGAGTAGACACATATCTAGTGACACATATCACCCATCACCCTTGCTTTCAAAACTTGTCTTACCATGCTAGCATCTTTGATGGAGTTTATAATTAATAAAAATTTGAAGAATGCTAGCCTAATGCTAGATAGCCCTTATATTTTTCCAGTTGGTGACCCCAGTGAATTCTAAAGAAGATGAAAGCTCTACTGGTTGGATTTAGGTACATATTTTTCAAGAAAACTGTGAACACTTTGCTGTAAAGGGTGCTACACCCCCAAATTCTTGTCAATGATAGTAAATGGTGCTGTGATGAATAAAATGCAAATTCCTTGAGATGAGAGAAAAGTGATTGCTTTTGTCATTTTCATATTTTTGATGAATAGATACCTAAATTATCACTGCCATTCTGTGGAATCTTTAAAGGTTTTTACTTAGAAAAATAAGTTTTCATTTTAGAAGGTGACAACACTGTCGTATTGCTCCAATCTTCCTTTTAAATAGTGCTTTTAAACACTGGTCTGTGGTTGCTGCTGCTTTACTTTCTGGGGCTGTGCGAAGTCCTGAGTGGTTTTCTCTCTGCCGTCAGACTCCTCCCTGAAGAGAAAAAAAAAAAAATAGAGCAAGCGGACAATAGCTCCCACACTGATGCTAGGCTTCTGCTGGGCTCCGAACTTTGCCAGCCTCAACTCTGCCTCCTCTCAGAGCTGTTAACCTCCTACCCGAACCTTTGACTTACTCTAGATCCTGAGAACCAGATTCCCTGGTCCTGTATTCACACCCTGGCTCCTAGTCATACAGTTCGTCATTCGGATCCTGACTTCTGCTAAGTGCACCAGGCAAAGGAACGCCCATCTCCTTGCCTGGCAACCAGGTCTGAATCTAGCTGCAGGAAGTTTGTTAAAATCAAGGTTCATTCCTTCTTCTCCGTGGCATGCTCAGCACCCAACAGGGCATAGTCTAGCAAGTCCTGGTGGAAGGCATGAATCAACTGTTTTGAGTGCTGCCCACACCTAGTCATGGCAAACTAGAGCAAAAGAAGGTGGAGATGTTGAGAGGATTGTGAGAGAGATTGTCCTATTATACTACCTAGGGGTATTTCTGTCTTGTATTGACACCCATCATTTAGATTGAAATCATATGTCATAGACAACATTTTGGCAGTGGTCTGCCCAGGCTTGAGCAGGGAAAGCTGGTCTTGGGAATCCAAAGGGTGCTTTAGGATCAGGTAAAGTCAATTGAGATAAGATAGGGAGCAAGATATTCATCTGTTCATTCATTCATTCATTCATTCATTCATTCATTCATTCATTCATTCATTCAGTATGTGTTGAGTGTTGTATGCGCAAGGGTCTATGCTAAGCACCTGCAACTTTGATAGTGAATGAGACATACTCCCTGCCATTTTCACTTGAGTGAAAAGATAAATCATGGAACTGGTATTTCCAAAGAACTTTAATGCATGCTGGAATAATAATAGCTAACGTGTATTGAGTGTTCACTGTGTGCCAGATCAAAGCACAGTGCATAGCAACAAACTAGAGCAAAAGAAGGTGGAGACATTGAGAGGATTGTGAGATTTTCCTACTATACTACCTGCATATAGTATAAATAGTATACAGTACCTTAGTACTATTATACTAAGACACTGACTATGAGTACTTTCATGTAATACTTAGAGGAATCTATTAATAGGTCTTGTTATAATCTCCATAGCACAGAGAGGTTAAATAAATTGTTCAAGGTCACACAGCTGAGGCAAGGGGCATACCTAGAATTTTAGTCCACACAGTTCAACTCCAGGGCTGCTGCTTCTAGCTCTTTTGCTGCAGTTTTGCCTCATTAAACTGGAGGAAAGCGGAAAACACTATGGGATCATGTAAAGATGCACCTAAAATGAAAGGGCATGAAGACTTCCTTGAGAAGAAGACATATAGACAGAGCCCCAAAGGACCAATCAGAATTAGTTGGGAAAATAGGAAAGGAGAGAGCATTCCAGATGGAAGGAATAACAGGTGCAAAGACTGGAGGCAAAAGGCCAAGGTGCACTATTTAGTGAGCACCAATTGTATGCCAGAGACCAACTACAGGGTCCATATGACTGATTCATATGAGTGAAGACTAGAGAGAGAAAAAGCTGAAGACTTCATAGGCACCAGTTCACACACATTTTAGAAAGTCAAGCTAAGGAGTCAAGACTTTATCTAATGTACAATGGAGAGTCACAGACGTGTAAGCATGAGAGTTTCACAATCAGGTTGTCCTTCAGAAAGTTCAGGTTTAATTATACTTTGGAGAAGGAATGGAGTCAAACAAGAATAGAGGCCATTGTAGTTGTCCAGTCAAGAGATGACAGTGGCCTGAGGTGGGCGTTGACATCGGCAAGAGATTAGTCTCAACTTGAAAATTTTGTCGTGGGGAGGTCACTGTCAAATCAGAAGACTGGTGGGGACCAAGACACTTAAGAAAGCTGCAGAGGGTCAAAGGTCAGCACTGGTCCCAAATCAGGTAATTGACCAAAGTCTAAACAGGTAGTGGGTGGTAGAAGAAAAGTCTGGTGAAATGTGGTAGCATCTCAGCACTAGAATAAGAGTTTAAACAAAGGAGTTCAGGCACTTGAGGACCAGATGAAGAAAGAACATTTTCCACCAGACAGTGGAGGTAGGGGAGGCAAAGGGAAACAGAACCAGAATCCCTAAGGCTGTTCTGGACTGGCAGGGAGATCTAGGATGCTCAACAGGACAGCATACAGGTTCACTCCCTTCACCCCAGGTGGATCCTATTTAATCTGGTCTGCTTTCAGACCAGTAAAGAGGGGGAGAATAGAGCTTTGACAGAGAAATCAGGATTTGAACCTCCTTTGAAGTCACTTACTGGACTGGAGTTCTCTGACTTCAGTCAATTGACTAAACCTCGCTGAACCTTAGCCTTCTTATCTGTAACTTGAAAATACAGTATTTACTCCACAACATTATTGAGTGGAATAGCAGTACCTACTGTACTCACTTGTGAGGATGTGGGAGTTAACGTCTGAAAGGCCAGTGAGGGCATCATCAAGTCATCTATCACTGTTCTTTATCAGCAGTTGTCTATGTGCTGAACCCTATTCTGAAGGTTTCTGAAGCTATGCTATTTTCTTCTTCTTTTTTGGGTAATTTTAAAAATTTTTTCTTATTTTCATACAACATCAGTCATGTTTGTACAGTTAGAGTTCCCCTTAGGTATGACCCTCCCATCAGTAATGCCACCACCTCATGCCACTTTTCCTCCCCTTTTCCTCCCTCTCCCTTTTCCTCCCTCCCCACTTCAGTCACTCCAACTCCTCTCTCACTACAGGATGTTGGTTGATGGTTGGCCCACTGGTCTCTTCTTTTTTCTTTTATGAAGCAATGTCCTTTTCCTGGGTGAGGACCTGCCCTCCTGGAACACAGCAAACCATGCTGCTCATCTCTCCAGGGGTAACTTTAAGGAAGGCAGCCAGGTCAAGCATGTCAGGAACTTTTTGTAAGGCAGGCATTATTTTCCAGGTTCCTTTATTTTGGCCCTTCCTGATTAAAGTGGGAATAAACCAAAGGGTGACCCCTACATCCATCCCAACCTGCAGCCTAGGCTTTCCCCAGGGCTCAGGCCATTAGGGCTCAGCTCTACTTCCAACATGACTGAAACAAGGGTCAGGTCTAAAAGGCAGAGCCTATTACTCCCCCCTCCCAACACAAGACCCCCCCAACAGAGGTGTCCAGTCCCACTCCTGGCCCATGTGGAGGCAGAGGCTAGCTCCCTCAGAGACCCTGGTGGTGCAGGACTCACCAAGCCTCCACCCCTGCCTGCAGCTTAGGCTTTAGCAGAAGGTATGCTGGGGGCCCTCCGCTGAGGCCCAAGTCATGCAGGGGGCTTCAGCTCCCACCTCTGACCCGACTCTATGCTAGCTTCTTAAGAAGTCAAGAAAGATTCTGCTTCTTCCAGGAGACAGGATCAGAAAGGTTAAAATGTGTGTAAGATGACATTTCTTTTTTTTTTAAGATGACATTTCTAACAAATATGTTCCACCTCCCTAAATCTACCAATTTTCCCCCTGTAAATTTACAAACTTTAGTCAGCATTCTCTGTACCATTTTCTGTATCAACTGATCACTACACTATGTTTTACTGAATATTTTATTTAAATTACTTAATTTACGATTAATACCATTTTATTGAGATATGACTACAAAAGATTTCCACTTCACCCTCATGAAGCTTACAACTCAGTGTTTTTTCAGTGTGGTCACAGAATTGTGCAACCATTGCTACAATTAATTTTAGAACACTTTCATAATTAATTTACTTTTAAAGGAAACTTTGTGTTATTCTTATAAATGGAAACTTGTGTTATTTACCATAAACGGAAAGCAAAACAAAAATAAAGCGAGACAGCACTCAGCTACAGTTGCCTGGTGAGATCAGAGGGGACCTAGAGCTCAGGTGACTTTACTTCTAAAGCTGTGCTCTTTCCACTCTGCAGCAGTCCTCTTTGCAATTATTCTTTTAAATCAGGTCAAGTGCTTAATGTGTGCACTAGACATCCCTGCTACAAATTCACAAAGCACAAATTTATAGCTAGCAGGGAATTCAGAAACAACCTAATCCAACTCATCTCATTTTACAAATGAGAAAACCCATGACTTTTTTCACAATTCAGATAACTGGAGCATATAACCAACAATGTAGATATAAAAGCCCAGTATTACAAGGTTCCTCCTCGGGTTTGGGTTTAAACCAAACTTCCTGATATCACCAGGTCCTGCTCTAGCTTCAACTTGGCTCTTTAATTTGATTCTTTGGTATGTTCTGCTACCCCACCCACCCACCCCAACACTCCCTTTCCTTTTCTGTGCATAGTTGCCGCTAAACCCAAGCTATCTAGGTGACTTTAAGGGTGTCAGGCATGAGGGAAATTTGCTGGTGGGTAGAACAGGAATATTATATGAAAAAGAAGTTTGTACATTATGAATTTGTAGCAAGGCTGCCTAAAGCACACATCAGGCATTGACCTGATTTAAAGTAATAATTGCAAAAAGGGGTGAAAAAAGAAGAAACGAAGAGGCTGTCAGAAAATTAAAGGGTCAGATTTCTACCCTCCTTGTGAACTAACAAATTATCAGCCACAGACTCATGGACGCTGACAGAGCGCACATGACCTCTGAGTCAGAAACAAAGGACTTCTTTACTCATGACAATGGCAGTAGTAAGCATGCTAGCATTTTCTTGTGCTGGTTCTCTGAGCTCCAACTCCCAAAGGCAACACAAAGAGGGCCAGGTGACACCTGAACACACAGTGACACACATTGCAAGAGAGGAACCCTAAGTTTAGGGAACTGAATCTCAAGTAATGGCTTGCAGAAATATGACAGACCCATGGCGAATACTCTCCCTCAAAGAAGTAAGCACATATATGGAAAGTGAACTTACAATCCTCCAGTTATATCAGAAAGCAAGGGTTGGGGACGATGGGGAAGTAGAAGCACAGGTGGGTTAATCTGTCCTTCCTACACTGATTCTTATTGGTTTCAATGATGGACAGAGCATTTGGAGATTTGTTTGTAGATTTTGGCACATATCTCATTTTTTGATGCATGTAGCTCCCAATTCACTGCTTTGGCAGGGTTCGGTTGATTCAAATTACTTTTTTTCATATCTATTAGAAATCTCTAAAAGTTCCTTAACTCCATACAAGGAAGAACACAGCTTTCTAAATGTTATCAGCTTTCTGGAGATGGTGCCTGGTAAGGGAACCCACAATTCCTGACAACACTGAATTAGGTGTAGGATGTACACTCATCTCTTGCATCATGCCCATCAATACCTATAATAAATGTGGCAAGGACTGACAGTTACTGTGATACAGTCAACAAGACCCTTGACTTAGTGTAGTCTCTCATTTGAAACTAGGACAAGATGGGCACAAAGACAGTCCTTATTGTTATATAAGTTCTGTCTCTGAAGCAGATATTTTGTGCTTATAACCAAGACCTAGAATCAAGACCCCGGTTGTTAGGTCTCAAGGCTGTTATTTTTGCTGCTGTGCCTAGAAAAGGGTGAATTCCTCAGCTAGAGGAAGAATGCAGCTCCAGACAAGAGCTCACTGATGTTGCCAGAACCACACCAGAACCTGGGACATTATCCAAAGAGGGATTCAGTGGCATTCCATAGGTCCTCAGGCTCTTTGCAACCACATCAGATGGTTGAATGGACCCAGACAGCTAGATCCCGGCAGGTGAGTCAGTGACCACACCCTCTAACCAGCAGGAAAGAGTAAAAATTATGTCAGGAAACCAGACCAAGTCCAGCACTACAGAGCAAAGACAATTCAAGAGAAATAGCCTTGGAGACTTCAAAGAGGAGTGGTGAGTTGCTCTAAATAAAATAAACATTAATAGAATTTAGAAGGTTTTGTCCAAAGTGGTCCTTTCATCTTGTTGCCTTCTGGGAAACTCTATTTGGAAGTAGGTATAGGGCAAAATTAGGGGGCTCATGGGACCTTTTGCCTTATCCCAAACATCCATTAACTTTAGCTTTACAAACAGTTCCTTGGCATTGCTGTGAAAAAGGTCATGAAGATTCCTTTTGCACTCTGCATGCTCCACAGACCAGGCCTCGTTGTTATCTCTGACTGTTGCTGCAATCAAAAAGGACTTCCTTCTTCCCATAACAGGTCATGAGACCTAAAGCAATCTCGAACGTATGGTAACCTCTTGGCCTGTGAACACCTATGACACCTCCCATATTAACATAAGACTAATGTCCCAGGACCAATATTTATTACTGGCAGAGGATTGTGAAAAGACTTCCTCCCCATTGTACAGTGAGCTCAACCTTTGAACTGTGCCTGCCAATAAATATTCACCTGTCTCACGCAGGAAAAGACAACCTGTGTAGGGTGATAAACTCCAGCATTGCAAATCAGTCTGGATGGTAGCAGTGCTGTGCAGAGTGCCTTGATGTTTGGGTTTATTCATTGTGAAAAGAAAGATTCATTTACAAACTCTGGGTGGTTGTACAGCTTTGCTGGAGAACTGTGGTCATCAATGCACAGAATTTCCATAGCAGCTTTTGACAGTTGACTTTGGTTTATTTTTGTTAAGCATTTCTACTCTTGGCCTCCATTTTGTAGCTTGTTAGCACTGTCAGTTATAAATCTGAGAAGCAGCTCTGAGAAATCGTGAAAAAGGTGAGAATGAGAGCTCACCCTTAGGTCAGGGGATTGTACACAGATTGCACTTCCGAAGTGGTGTTGGAGCATTTCAAGCGTCTGTCATTCAGGGAAATTCTGGTATCCTGGGACTTCACTTGGCCCACCCAGCCAGCTCAGGTTATAATCTGAAAGCAGGGTCTTGGAATGAGGCATGCAACACATGTATCTTAATACAGGATGCAAAGACTTCCCAGAAAACACCACATTTAGAAAATTCCACTCTCAAGAGTTTTCTATGGTTACTATAACAAACTACCACAGCATTGGTAGCTTAAAACAACACAGATTTTATCTTACAAGCTAAAATCAAAAGTATTGGTAGGCTGCATTCCTTTCTGGAGTCTCTAACAGAGAATTCACTTCCCTTCCAGCTTCCAGGAGCTTCACATTTCTTGGCCCCTCTACTCTACAAAGTCAGTGATGTGGCAATCCTCTAATCCTTCCATAGTGATATTTCCCTCTGATTGATTACCTTTGGGCCTCCCTCTTCTACTTTTATGATCCTGGGATTACCGTGGCCCACCCTGGTCATCCATGATAATTTCTATATTTTAAGAGCAGTTATTTACCAACCTTAATTTTCTCTGCAACCTTTATTCCTCTTTATCATAGAACCTAATATATTAATAGATTTTAAGGGTTCAGACAGTTTTGCCTATCACAGCGTCCTCCTGAGTTATTTGAATAGTCAGGAGTAAGTAAATGTGAAGATTTGCTTAATGGATGGACTTTGCAGAAGGGTCACACATTTTAACTCACACTACATCTGAAATGTACAGCCTAAATGCAAAGTTTAAATCTTTGTAGATAAACAACCGTCCCAAGAAGTGATGGGGTAGGTTTGACTGAAAAGTCAAACTTAGGGGTCTTGGAGATAGAGACCAAATAGAATCTATTTAGTTGGTGAATGGCTTATTTAACTTATACTTGATGGCATATGTAAGCTTTACAAATTAATTTAATTCTTGTAATGACCTTATCTATCCAGTCTGTACAATTCTTATCATCACCCTCATTTTACAGATAAGAAAACAGACACAGCAAGCCTAAGGAGCATGTCCAAAGTCACACAGATAGCAAATAGCAGAGACAGGACTTGAAGTCAGACAGTATATTTTGGGTAATCCAGAATCCTTGTTCCTGACCACCACGGCCGATGGCTTCATCCTCTTGATTTCTGCTTTCTGTGCAGGCCCTAGTGCTACAGTCATGGCAGGCAAACCTCACAGGCTCATTTTTGAGCAAAGTCAACCCCCTTTGCAAGTTGTTGCTCATTTTCACCCTCTGTTCACACTGCTGCAGACCTCTGAACTTGCTGGCTTTCAATATGACAGCCCCACCATGTGGGGTGTTCATCTGGAGGGTGGGAACTGTTGGAACTCAAGAGAGCTAACCTCAGAGTCTCTCTCTACCCAATGAAGCTTGACCACCAGGTTCACTTTGACATGGCTGCACTCGATTTGGTGTAAGGCCTCCTTGGAGGCAACTTCCTCTCAGAATCCCATCTGGGAACTGAGTAAGAGTCTTCTCCTCTGTGTTGGTAGTAATACTCATCAGATAAAGTACTTTTCCTGCTTCTACACAAAACTTGGAAGGGAGGGGAAAAGCATGATGCACTTTTGGCGCTCTCCTCTCTCCTCTTTCCTCTCCTACCTTTCAGTAGGCCAGAAAGGGAGTGCTAGTTTTTCACTGCCTTTGACCTGACCTGTGCAGCTGTATAGCTGGCCTGTGCCCTGTTTAGAGAGGACTCAAGAAGCTGGTCTTTGGTTTACCGAGGGAGAATCTGGAAGAATTTGGAAGGGATCTAGTTTGACTATACAATGGGACAGCTTTTCTTGGAGGGTTTGGCCCCATAGGGACCCTCCCCGCATAGTGGTAATTTATTATTCTCCAAACCCAGAACTTTCACAGTTTACCACATGTGTATACATGCATACACATATATAACACAACTGATACATTTTATTATCTTTTTAAGGAAAGCATTGGTAGTGACCTATACCCACCTCTCAGACAGACTTACTTGCTTTCTTCTCCATGATCTCATAGTGTCCGTTGCAAAGCTTGCTTATACTTCTCAAGTTACATTGTGACTTCCAAGTCTTTTCATCTTTGCATCCCTGGCACATCCATCAGTAGCTGATCAGTAAGCGTTCATTGAAAGGGTGAATGAATGATACAGAAAAGGACAGTGGTTTCTCTTTTTGGTGTTGTAGAGTACAGACTTTGTCAGTGAGCAAGTTGGGGGAGTTAGTCCTTCTGCAGAAAAGACATCAGCATGTAAAGAACCAAGATCAGAGACATTAACTATTTTCCTTTCCTTGATTTTCTCCCTGAGCTGACCTGTTTGCACACGAGCTATGAATGCCCTATGTCTTCCTCAGTAACTTTATAATGTAAAACTGACTGTGCAGACTCAAAATTTCAGGATATTTGGCATTTTTGCAAAGCCAGACTAGGAAACATTCCCATTGCTGAACATATTGGATGTGGTTTAGGTAGCAAAGCAAATGACCTAACAAGGAATCTATGTGCTGAGCCTAGTTCTTGTTAAATTAATAGATTCACGTTCTGGCACTTTCACAATCTGACAAGTCATAGCAACGGGATGATGGCATGGCAACCGAGCAGCTGTGGCCACTGCACATGAGCAAAATCACAGCCCAGTGTCTCTGGAGGGAAAACAGAAACGGCCCTCCAATTGCCAGCTTGTACAGGCTTGGTGAAAGGGAGGGGACACAGGGGCAACCACAAACAGAGGCCTGCCCTAGTCAAGGATGAAGGAATAAACATCTTTTCTGCTTTCTAAAACTCTGTGTGATATTTTAAAAGTAAATAACTTGCCCTAGCCATAGAGGAAATGATGCTGAGAGAAAGATACCATCACGTGGACAGAATGTTCTTTGTAGCCCTGGAGCATTGTGGAGGGGATTCTTATCAGGGACAGTCCATGACTTGTTTTTCAATTGCAGGACCACAGTCTTTCTTTTTGTTTTCAGGCCTTTGCTGAAGCTCCCAACCCCGCTGGTGCCAGGGTTGAAGGCTCTTCTTTCAAGCTCTCCTTTCTCAATCAAGGCTTGAGTCCATGGTCACAGATGGTGCTGAGGCCTCAGGAATCAGGGTAAATGCCCTGAGGAGGAGGAAGAGGACACCTGGACAAATGTGACATTCTTGTGACATGAGGACATCTGCATATGCTATCAGTTGGTGACACCAACACCGAGGTTTGCTGGGTACCAAACAGCAACCCACACCTTCTGACCTAGTTTAAATTCAAGGATGACCCTTGCTCTGCAAAAAGAGTGAGGGCTGAACCGTCTGGTCTTGGGATTTTTGTGTTGTAGTCAGTTTAATCCAGGCCCCTGCTTCTTTCTCTATGCTCTGCTTTTCAGGTTGAGGGACCAAGAAGGCCTTGTGGGTTTATCATTGACACCGCACTGCTTTTTCTTTTGGCTTCTGCAAGAATTATCTGTGGCTGTATAACAAATTATTCCAAAACAGCAAAACAGAGCAGCTTAAGACAACAAACAGGCCTTATCTTACAGTTTCTGTGGGTCAGGGATCCAGGTAGCTTAGCTTGATGCCTCTGTTTCAAGACTCTCATGAAGCTCTAGTCCAGCCTTTGCTGGGGTTGAAGGTATCAGCTGAAGGCTCCAGGAGCACAGGGGAGTGAGGAGGTTTTCTTTTCATACTAATTCATGTGGCTATTGGCAGGTCTCCCTCCTTCTCTACCCCTTAGGGCCTGGCAGCTGGCTTCCCCCACAGTCAGAGATTCAAGAGAGAGCAGCAGAGAAAGACAGCACTGAAGACAGAAGCCCTAGTTGTGTGTGTATATGTGTGTGTGTGCGTGTCTGTGTGTGTGTTTGTAACATGTGTCAGCAATGACATCACGTTCTGCCTAATACTATTTGTTAGAACTCAGTCAATTAGCCCTGCCCACACTGAAGAAGAGGGGATTACACAAGGGTGTGACTACCAGGAAGGAGAGGATCATCAGTAGAAGACTGTCTTAGAGGCTGCCTACCACATCTTCTGCATTTTGAGGTACTCCAGCAAATGCTACCTATACAGAGAAATACAGAGAAAAAACAATCCATGTGCAATCCATGTGAAAGCATGTCAGACGTTCACACATTTACACGGTTGTTGATTATTTCTGGGAATACAAAAAATTAATATTCATGAAATTGTGACAGAGAGCTCAAACTCATAGTACTGAACAAAGAAGTTGTCTGCTCTCTTTCTAGCAAACACAAAGTGTCACATGATTGTTTTGAGAAGCTTGGGTGACATTCTCTCTACTCCTCTTGATCTCATTGCTTGCCTAAAGCAGAATACACACTAAGGCATGTCTTCTATCCCAAAATTGAAATGGGCAATCCTTCCATTAAGTGCCCATAAGAATGTGATGTAATAGAAATTTTAGAGAATTATAATTATTGATCTAATAATGCACTTATTTCTCTGAACAATACTACTTTCCTTACAAGGTACATTTTGTATTTACAGTGTGCCATTAGTGACCTCTTAGCAGAAATCAGAACTAGCACATAACCTTACCACAGTGTGGGGGACTTGGTATTACTAGGCGTTTCCACCTTCATAGTCCCAACCTTTGGGTAAATCTGCCTTTGTGGCTTCTCATTAGGTGTCAACAGACCTAGGGATCATGGACCAGATATCACTTTACATCAGTTTTACATGCCCCCTTGTGTACAAAGCTTTCACTCAAAGTCATGGTGCCTTTACTTGAGTAAAAAGATGGGCACTGGAACGGGAGGTTCTGTGATGTGGCCAATGCGTGAGTAGAAGCAGTGCTGAAGGGGGGAAGGGGGGGGGAGGAGGGCAGGAGTTAAAGGAAAATTGTTGAGCCCTTACTTATGCCTTTGAACCACCTTTTAAAAAGGTCCCTGTTTTCCAGAAGCTACAATGAAGCTAATGTTTGTTATGAAAGCTCTCCACTGCAGTTTCTAAGGTACTTTTTTTTTTTTTTAAACCACAGCAAAGGCTAACCCCCACTTTTCCCCCCCAGTTTTGCCAGATCAGGAATTCTCTGAAGACTGCTATTGAGCTCCGTTGTTACTATTTATCAGGAGCCAAAACTAGGTTTTTTTAAGTTGTCGCGTTTTAATATGGCGAGCAAAATTATTTTGGCCGACCATAGATTTCAGAATTAGCGCCTCTTCTAGGGACTCCACCCTACTCTCCAAAGCCTTTGATGAAACAACAGAACACATCAGGCCCCAGGAGTTCTATGAGTTAAGGGAAGAGGTGGAAATAGAGGTGGAAATAGTGCGGGAGGATTAGAACAGAAACCATTTTGCATCCCCAACTTGGGTGCAGAAAGTCCCCCGAAGTGAGATAAATGGTGATTGTCCCGCGCACTCACAAGTGGTGGAAAGGCCGCAGGAGGGGCCTGCAGACCCTTTTGAGGGAACAGGGGAGAGGAGATCGGCGTTTTAGGGCCCAGTTTCAGGCATTATTTTGCAAAACAGCACGCTGTTTTCTGACAAGAACGTCTAGTCTGAGTCTCAGACTAAAACTTTCTCCTCATTTCTTTGTGGGGAGAGCATGTTTCTCCTGGAACCCCAACACCTCCTTTCAGACCTTGCTGACAACAGGCTCAACTGCACTTCTTCTCCGCCGTAGAATCCAGCGGGAGGCGGCTTTCCCGCAGAGGTGCAGGTAGGGTGATCGGCAACGCTGGAGGCTGCGGGCTTCCCCCCACAGCCGAGTGGGGAGACGGCGCCCCGGGCCTCGGCCGGGCGGAGCCGGGGGCGCGGGCGGTCTGGCGGCTGCAGAGCCCGGCGCGCCGCCGCGCGATCAGCTGGGTCGCCGCCCGGGCCGCGCCGCCAGCTCCGCGAGGAAGTGACGACTGCGCCGTCCCGAAAGCGACAAAGTTTGAGTCTGTCGGGCCGCTCCCGCTTGCACCCGGCGTCTGACTGCGCCCTGCGCCCCTCGGAGCCTCGCCGGGATCCCGTGCACAGGTGAGCCGGGGCCTCGGCGCCCCTCCTGGGCGCCAATGGGGGGGTGGGAAACCTTCCCCCGCTGGGACTCGGCCGCGCGGGCGGGGCTGGGCCGGCCGCGCTGGGTGGCGAGCCGAGGACGCTGCAGGGAGGGAGCTCGGCCACCCGGTCGCTGCGCCCCTGTTGTTGCTGGTTTTTCCGCGGGTCTTGAAACCGCCCAGGTTGCAGCCGGGGCCCCTCCAGGCGTAGTCTGCAACTTGGGGCGTGCAGGGAAGGGGCGTCTGCGGCTGATCCTCCGCTCGATGCCCCTGGTTCCGACTGGCTAATCGCCCCCGCCCTCGCCCGGTGCTTCCCAGGGAAGCGTGCACTTCCTCTTCTCAGCCCTCGGTGAGGTTGCAGGAAGGAAGTTAAAGGAACTTTCCCCCCACTTTTCTTTGCTTGGCCCTCCAGTGACGAAGAGCAGAGCAACTCTGAAGTTTGGGAAAACAACCCTCAGTGTTTCCAAAAAGCAAAGCCGGAATTGTCGTGTTGTGTCGTCGTCCCCCCCCCCCCCCCCCCC
>PVHY01007678.1:0-42963 GCA_004024945.1 Uropsilus gracilis | reverse complement strand
CTCGTTCGTTCCTGTTTTCTCAAACTGCCGGGGCTGCAGGAATGTGCTTGGGAACTTTGATGGTGGTTCCCGCCACCCTCGGCAGCCTCGTGGCAGGGTTTTTTAAGAACAGCTGAGAAGTTTATGACATCCCTGCAAAGTAGTTAGTCGGGGCTGGCCGGCCAGGCGGCTGGCGCCCGGGCTCCAGGCTTAGAGACTGCAACTGTGGCAGCAGCGGGCAGGCAGCGACCGGGACTTGCTGGTGTGTGCAGGAATGTGTTTCCGTGAGTTGGAGACTCGGAGATAGGATGTCTGGAGGTTGAATCGTGCAGTTTCTAGCAGCAGCTTCCTGCCGGCCTGTAATTGCAGCGTGATTGCACAGTCAGGCATTGTTGGCGTGGATGTTTATACACTGGCTATTGTGCAAGATCTCGGTGGCAGTGAACAAAACGCAGATTTGCATTGCAAATGCTCAGGACACTTCGAGGCCTAGCTGCAGTCTCCAAGTTCTTTTTGGCCTTTAACCTAAGCTAGGTGATTTATTTCCTTGCTCTCCCTTTACCTTGGACAACCAGCCAGTTGCCTGAGAAGTGAATACAGGAGGGCAGACGCCTTCAGTTCCACTTAGCCTGAAAACTGTCCCAGGAGCTGTACCCTTATCCGTGTCCAAGAAAATGTGAGATGACATCAGCAGGAAAAGGTGATGGGAGATGGCTCTTAACCTCCCTAACCGAGAAAGCCATTTGAATTAGCAGCACTGCACAGTGGCAGCATTGTGGGCCTGGTTGCCGAGGACAGGCCAGAATGTGTGACTGAGCTGACTAGACTTTGAGCCTTGAAGTATCAGCTGCAGAAACTTAGTAGGTGGGTCCTAACTTCTTTATTGTGTTCTGGGCAAAGGAAAAAGTGCTGGGGCCTTGAGACTGAATGTCTGTGATGGTGTCTGGGGTGGGGGTGGAGGCGGCAGTGGAGTGACTCACAGAGGTTTCCTCAGAGGAGCCCCAGGCCCATTCCTGAGTAAGGCCTGCCACACAGACCAAGCCTGGGGACTGCACCTTTGAGCTGCTAAACGGGAGCAGGAAGGGAGCCGAGCACAGAAGGAGGGTTAACAGCTTCTCATTGGGGTCTCCAAGATGGCTGACTTTAATAGAGAATTTAAAATATTCTCAACAAAGCAGGTACAGGATGTTTGCAGGGCTGTTTGCAGGGCATCCCAAATTCTCAATCCAGCCTCTGCCTGCCGTGAGGAAGCCTGGGGGTGCAACTCTCAGCGGCTCCAAAAGTGCTGTGAGTCTTGCTCCGTGGCATCACCCCACTGCCCTGCTTGGCCGCCTCTCTGCTCAGGGTGCGGGTACAGATGACCCTGTCTGCTGGAGCTATCCCATGTCTGGCCTTCGCCCCAACCAGTACTGAATTTCACCTGGAGGGAAAATGCTCCTTTGCGACCTCGTGCCAGCTGTGTGTCACGGGCACAGTGATCACAGTGACCAAAACAGTAGTGTACGGTCCCTGGCAGATATCTCTGTGTTTCCAGAGACTCAAGGACAAGCATGTGAAATCAGGACATTTCTGGAAAGTTTGGGATATACACACACAGTTGCCACAGGGGAATAAGGTTTAGAGCAAAAACACCCCTATGAAGGAGTTCCATGCATTGCTCAATCCTGTTTTGAGTACATTTGGGTTTTTACTGAACTTGACTGTCAAGGTCCTTGTTAGCTGTGTTGCCTGACTAGGGCTGCTTTAGGAAGGGCCTAGGGTGCCCCATATGTCTCAAGTCTTGAGGGGGAGGGGAGAAGAGCATTCCCTTCTGACCCCAAAGAAAAGAAAGCTTTGAATTTACAATCCTTTGTGTTCTCTCAGAACCTGCAGAGACTAAAAGTGTGCAAAAGTCCTCTAGGAGTGTGGGCTGGAGAGGAGAGGGGAGGTAGGGATCCCCAGAGAAAGGAAGTAGATTCCCTGAAGTTGTGGAGCCGCCTGTGCAGTGTTGGCCCTAATTGTCACGTCAGCCTGGCTGATTTCTGTACATAACTCAGGCCCTTCTGACTTGCTCAGCTTTGCCTTTGCAGCCACAGAGCTTGCCCTGCAGTTCTACACAGCCTAGTTTAAGACCGGAAACTTAATCCTGACTTCCACTCCCACCTTACGTAAATGCTGATTTATGGCTTGAAGTCTTGCCCTGCCTACTGCCTTGCTACGCACACTTGGAAATAATATTGAAAAAACTCTGGGTCAAACCTTGACAGATTAAAAAAAAAAAATTATTGTTTTAAGAGGTGGGAGAAAACACTGGAGGTAATTAGGGAGCTTAGCAAATCTGGCAAAGTACCAAGGTGCCACTGAGAGGCAGATGGAGAAGTCCCCTGCCAGATGATGGTCTTAGAATGGGGACCTGTTACATCTTCCAGACCTCATATGTATATTTTTAATCATCTGCCTCCTCCTGACTGCCCCGCTCCCTGTGCCACAACCCCATTTTGTGGCATTACAACTAATCTCCAAAAAAGGAAGCAGAAAAACCCCAGCCAAAAGAGGGCATTCCAGGCTCTTAAGAAAGTGCTGCAGTTTTCCAGATGCCTGGCAGTTCTGTCCTACAAATGTTTCCTTCTTTAAAATGTGACCTCCTTCATGTCTCCTCACTGAAGCATCTTTTTGTGAGACTCTTAAACCTCTTTTTCCTGGTCTGCATGACACAGGGCAAATGCTTTATGACTTTCTGTTTCAAGTGCCACTTGAAAAATACACAGGGCTTTGAGTAAGGCTGGGATAAAGAGAGCCTCTGTAATCTCACTTAAAATGCCTGTTTACAAGGGTCACCCTCCCGCTCAGCAACCTTCAATGGCTCCCCACTGTCTGCATGGTAAGGAGCGAACTTCTAGGTTGGCAGTCAGGGCCTTCCACGAGGGTCCCCTCCCTACTCTCTTGCCCTAACCCTCTACTTTGACCCAGTGGCCTGTTCTGTGTGCTTGTCCAAACAACTGGTGGCAAACATTCCTGCCTCCTATGCTTCCCCAGAAGTCTGGAATGCTGCCCCTTTTCTCTCTCACACTTGGCTCCTTCTTGTTCCCCTTCTAAGCCTGTTGTTGCTCTCCTCAAGAATTTCCCCTGCACCATCCTGGGACTCCAGGGACTCCAGTAACATTCATGGAGGCCCTGTCAGTGCTAAAGAAAGCCTTGAAACTGGGTCTAAGGATTTTCAACTGCTCTGATCGGTCCCTTTCCTCAGCTTCTTAATTGTGCCTTTGGGAGGATAAATACCACCACTTTTCAGCTAAATGGAAAGTATTTATTCTGTATATCTTTGTATGCTGGGGTTTGGTGCCCCAATCATAGCAAGTCTCAGTATTTGATGAGAACAAGGAGGAGGATGATACAGATGGTAATGGCTTTCAGATATTGTCTGTTTGTATGTAGGCATGTACACCCAAGTCAAGCACCCAAGACCAAAGCTCTGGGTATTCTGAACTGTCAGTCTCTGTCTGATATCTCCTGGCTTTGCGCCTCATTCATTATTCAGCTCCATTTCCAGCAGCTCCATACAGCATCTGTCTAACTTTGGCGCTGGCACCTCCTTGTCCTGATTTGGACCCAGTTGACCTGCCTCATGATGTCCCATGCCTAAGCAGCAGTCCTCAGGGCAGCAGGTTTGTTATCCCACTTGGCTTGGCCTTTCAGGGGAACCAGATGGAGTGAAGGGGTAGGGCTGCAAAGGGTTGAGTCTACGTTCAGGCCAGCCTTGTAAGGATGTTTCCTGGTTGGCTGCAGGTTTGTTTTGCCCAAACAGGTACTGAACCTGTACAATTAAGCTAACCTATAAGCTGAATCTTGGGGAGATCCTGGCTAAAACCTCCCTGACTGGGAACATCTCTTGTCTCCACCCTGTTCTCACGCTGTTACTCTCAACCTTATCATAGAAACTAGATTCTTTCACTTTTAACTAGAAGATAATTTACATAATATAATCTTTGTCTTATAGACTAGATTCTTTAAAATCTTTGTTTTATTCAAAAATAAAATCTGCTAGGGGCAGGGGGAAAAATTAAATAAAATCTGATAAGTTCTCCTCCCACCAAGGTTTCAACTCAAAAAAGTTCTAAAATCAAAAGAAACCATGATACAGTATAAAGTCTCAAAAATCATTTCAGCCGAGTCAAGGGATTGCTAGCATCCATATACATACATAAATACATTAGAAATTTTTTTTCTTTGAGACTAGGTCTGCTTTGTTGCCCGGGGAACCACAGGTTCACGTTGCCCAGGGTACCATGGACTCAAGCAATCCCCAGCCTCAGTGTCCAGTGTAGCTAGGATTACAGGCATGAGCCACCACGCCCAGCTATTTTTTGAGACTAGGTCTCACTATGTTGCCCTAGGTGGGTCTCAAACCCGCGAACTCAAGCAATTCCTAGCCTCCACCTTGTGCTTTTAGCCTGTGATGATAGGCATGCGCCACCTTGCCCAGCTGCATTAGAATTATAAAAATAAATATCTAACCTCAAGGGAAGGAAGAGCTTAAGAAAGATACAAAGCAGAAGCCATACGAAAATATTGATGAATTTGATAACATAAAACTTTGAAAGAATAAATTTCCCCTCCTTTTATGTTTCCTGTTTCTTCAGACCTTCAGCTTTCTGTCTTAACAGTCCAGTTTGTTACTTTTCAGCTACGCTTCCAGATAGTCTTGGCAGGCAGAAGAAAATATGAATATATAGACTACCACTGGCTTGCTAGCTACAGCGTTCTGGGTCCTGGTTCTCCCATCATGTATCTTGGGGGTTGTTCTCTATCCATGCTTGTAAAACTGTCTCCTTTTTTCCATTGTTTAATTGTTCCCCACTACCTGAAAACTTGTCTCCTACTGCTGAGCATTTTGGTTGTTCCAGCTTTTCACTCTTACACACAGTGCCGCTGTTAGGATGTTGACTTCTCTTTTAGTTGAAAAAGAACTCTCAATGAATACACATAAGTGAAAATGAGGTAACCTAGGAAATTCTGAAACATTATGTATAAACTGCATTTAATAAGTCAATATTTTCTAGAATCTGCTGTTTCACCAGTCAGTTTTCAAAACTGGATAGGACTTCAGGGGCTGTCATCACACAGCCTGTTTTATAATAGCTGTTGTAAAGTTTCTCAGAGAACCCTAAAATGAAGACTTTAAAGATGGGAAGGGCACCTTTGGTTATGCTCTCATTTGAAGTCCCTTCAGAGAGGCTAAGGAACTTCTTTAAGGTCACACAGCTGTTAATGGAAGACTAAGGGCACAAATTCTGCATTCCTTTTCCTTTTCCTGTCATGTCATATTGGTCATCTCAGTCATTGTAATCAGTTCCAGCATGTCTTTGTAAACCAAACTCTATCTCTTTCGTTTTCTTTAGGCAGTGCACAAAGATTAGAAAAGAAGAAATTTAAAAAGCAAACAAACAAAAAACAGAGGCAGAGGGAAGGTTTTTGAAAATGGGTTGCTTTTTCTTAAAAATAAATTTCTTACCATTGTTATCTCTTTGCAATCTTTATTGATCTAATTGCTATCAACCTATCGAGTTCCAAAAACCACCTCGCCAACCTCAACTGGCCAGTAAGATTACTTCGTGTTTCTTAAACACTGAACATAGGTTGGACAACACTGAGAGCCCTCCCTGTTCATGAGATTCCAGTTGTCTCTTGAGGGACCCAGGAGGTGGTCTTGGAACATAAATTCAGCATCTCTTGAAAGTCCAGGTCACACAGGGCCAGCTGTTCTCACCAGACACTTTCAGAACAGCTGCTGTGCTTGTAACACAGCCCGTGGCATGATGAAGGATGCAAAGCGGGGTCCTACCTCTTCTGCTCCCTAGAAGACTTGCAGTCCAGCTTCTGAGAAGACTTAAACCCAGTGCGAAAAAACTGACTTGGGAGAAATCTGTCAGGAGAATAGAATTTGGTGGTTTTGTTTTCTGGAATTCAGTTCTATGGTCAAGTGAAAAGAATATGATTGAGATTAACCTTGAAAGTCCCTTAGAAGGCCAGTTATACTGGCTCTCATTACTTTAGTTTGTCTGCCTGTCTCATTCTGGAGGAAGTTGACTTGAATTGGGGGCTTTGTGGTCTGAAATCTGTATCTCAGCCAGCATGTGAGGTGTTTCCACTATAGTATCTCTCAGGTAGCAGGCAGCAGGCAGCAGGCTCAGGGCTCCTTGCCCAAGTTCATGCAGTAAGTTAGTTCATGGCAGTAAGTTAGGAAATAACCATATAAAGTTTAGCAAGAGAGACGTTTCAAACAGGTGTTTATGGAGTGGGCTTTAAGCTGCAGTTGTAGCTCCTAGGATTTCAGAGGAGGGACTTATGCTTGGGGTGACTTGTTGCTGCGATGGGGCTAGGAGAGGGAAATTACTCAAGTGTAGTGGACACTTCGCCGTGTTCTGTATCCTCTCTCCTGTCCTGTTTCTCCTCCCTAGTCATCCTGATGCAGGTCATTGTAAGAGGCTGTCAGGGGATTGACTGCAGTGTCCACATCCTCCTTGTCCCCATCTGCTTTGGGATAGCTTGCAAGCTAACAGCCACTCCCTGACCCCACTTCCACTTGCACTAGAAATGGTAGAAGTTTTGGAATTTTTATTGCCACATCTCCAAGAAGGCTGTACTTTGCTACCTGACTGACTTTTAGGAGCTGACTCTCCAGTTAGGGAACAAAAGAAAACTGACCTTAACAGTGACAGCCCTACCCACTGTGGTTTATATGGTGCTTTCCCTCACATTCTTCATCCTTTCCCTCATACTGCATACATTTATTGAGCCTCAACTGTGTGCTTAGCTGTGTGCTAGGTACTGTGAATACAGAGATACTTAGCTTCCCCCTTCCCAGATACTCATGGTATGTGAGGGAGACAGTCATGTACAAAAGTCAGGGAAGTTCCATGCTATGGTGGCAGCATGAGAGTGTCCAGGGTCTGCTGGTCTTACAAAAAGACAGGCCATTCCTGCCAGGCCAGAAGAGAGAACTTTTGGGCCAGCTCTAGGATGGCCCCAGTAACCTGCACGGTACCTGTGCTTGGTGAGTGCTGTGGAATTAATGAATGAGGGTCTTTCTGGAGGAGTTGATGTTTTGAGCCCAGTCCTGAGTCCTGAGAAATGAGTAGGCGTCCTCCAGGTGGCAAAGGGACTCAGGACATTCTAGTTACACATTGCCGCTCAGGCAAGACCTGAAGTAGAGGCGTGACACAATGTGGTCGCTCTGGGAGCTGCAAGCAGCTGGGTGTGATGGAGCCCTGGTGGGAGAGGCTGCTGAACAGGGCAGGCAGGGGCCAGGTCACTGGCCAGTCATTGGTGTCACCTTACTCTGAAGATAGTGAGAACCACTGAGGACTGACATGTTAGTGAGAGAGAGAGAGAGAGAGAGAGAGAGAGAGAGAGAGAGAGAGAAACTGTGAGAGTGTGTATGTGTGTGTGAGAGAGAAACTGTGTGTGAGAGAAACTGAGAGTGTGTGTATATGAGAGAGAGAAATATATATATAAGTATATATATATATATATATATATAGAGAGAGAGAGAGAGAGTGACCAGACCTTCTTTTTGAAAGACCCTTCAGTTGCAATGTGGAGGATTAACTGGGGTAGGACAGTGGATAGCAGAGACCAGTGAGGCAAAGAGGAGGTCCTTGTCATCTCCTGGCAAGATTGCCAGAAGCAGTCTGAGTCAAAGTGGTGGAGGAGGGAGAAGCTGGGTTAAGGAGGTGATAGGCAGCCAGGTGTTAGACAGACTTTGGGGCCCAACCAATTGTATAGAGCAGGAGAGAAGTTGAAGTGTTTGCTGAAGTTCCAACTTGAGACAGAAAAGGAGGAAGAGCAGATAATTAGGGGAGCAAAATTAGACAGTGAGTCTCATCCTGACATGTTGACTTGGAAGTGCCAGTGGGACATCCGAGATGTTTATTGGACACTTGGGCATTTGGGTCTGAGACAGGAGATACCTGAGAGATAGCAGTGGGTCTGTTGCTCCATGACCCCATGACCTCCATGAATCATCAACAAGTTGCCCCAAATAAATATATATAACTTAAGTAAAAATGATCACTGACTGTGCAGCTACAACATCAGAGAAAATTCCAACAAGCACAATGGTCTCCCTGTAGCCCCTCTGACTGTCGTCCACTCTGGAGAAGACATTTGTGAATCATCAAAACATAGAAGGCAGCTGGAGCTAGGAAAGCTTGTGGCATCACCCACAGAGAACATACAACAGGAAGTGAGGGGATCACCGCTTACGGGGTATGATGTAAGAGCCAGAAACTGAGAAGGAACTGATAGTGAGGAAGGAAGAAAGCCAGGAGGGCATGGTGTCATGGAAGCCAAAGGGGGAAGGGCCTTTGAATTTTATGAAATTTTTACACACCTACTACAGCACATGGCACATGGGAGGTTCTCCACAAGTATTTATTGAATTGAAATACATCATTTGATTATTAAACATCATCAAGAAAGCAAGGACTGAAAAGAGTGCTGACTTCGGAAGTAGGAGGCTTGGTTGTAGGGGTTGTTTTAGTTGATTTAGGTGGTTCACATTTCAGCTGCCCCAAACACCAAGTGACATGTGCAAATTCTAGAGCCCTGGTCTCCTGACTCCAAGTTCATCTTTGTCTGAGCTGGAACATAATTAAGGAAGAGTTCAAGGGAACCGATGCCTTTAATTTCCAGATTAATTAATGCCCTAAACCAGGACATCTGGTCAGACCTAGGGACAGGTTGTTACATTCAGCATCTGTGGCATTTGCCCATATTTGTGATTACGAGGTGGTTGTGATCCTCTCAAGTGGGACTTTTCTGGATTATATTCTTTGCAGAAGAAAGATAGTAGCTTGAGGATAGATACTTAGGACTCATGGGCAGTTGGTATGGATGTAAGAAGACAAGCTATGGTAGTCCAGTTTTGGGCAGAAGCTCATTCTGGCTAAATTTAGGGGAAAGGAATATGTTAACAGGTTAGCTGGAGGCCTTCTGAATATCCTGGAAACCTGGAGAATGATGCTCAGACCTGTGGGAAGATGGGTAGCTTGAACCAAGGCCAGTGTGCCAGTGCTGCCGGCCTGGCACCACTGCTGCTTGCTGGCTTGGATGCTACCATCCCTCCAGAACGAGTCCTGAGTTCTCCCTGCTTTTTTGTGCCACTCAGTGCAGAGGCAAAGACCACACTGAGTGTCTGGTTGGCCAGTCCAGGTCACATGTCCACAGGCTCAGTGTTGGGCGTCCTCCAGTGCAAGGCTCCTGAGATTGTGGACCTCCCTAATGGCAATTGGTGTGCTGCCCCTGGGACTCACAATACTAGGTGCCTGAGACCTGGGGATAGGTGCAACCATCAGGTGGGCAACTGTCTCTATAAAATCAGTGCTAATTCCAGTCCTCTGGCTGGGATAATGGGGTATTGCTGGACATGCCAGGAGGACATAGGGCAACCCCCTTAGGCTGCTGAAAACATCCTCTCGATCTTAATCTTTCTGGACATCTTTCTGATGTCCAGTCCTTTCCGAATCCTTTTGCCTCCAGCTAACCCTTAGAATTATTACGTGCTCTGGAGAGCTGAGCATTTCATTAACTAGTGGATTTCTCCTCTGGAATCTGACTGATTCCAGTGGAAAAGAGAGGTCATCCCAGCCTCTGGATCCTCCCTGCACATTTGATTCCACTTAGAAAAATTCAGCGCTGCCTTGTGAGGACAGAGGCCAAGGTTTGGCTCTCTCTGGCTGACAGACAGTTACAGCTTTATTCTGCTTCTGGGGCTGGGCAAGACCCACAGGACCATGAGCTGTTTGGGAAGAGCTTCCTTGCTTTTCAGACTGAATGAAGGGCAGAATTTCAGTTTCAGGCTTGGTATGTGGAATGGTGAAGTCCCTGGCGCCCAGGCTGCTATCCAAGGCCACAGGCCAGGCATCTCTCCAGTTCAGAATTTGTCAGTCTAGTTAAGATGTTTTATCCCATATCCTGCCTGAGAGAGGGAGCTGAGGAGCTGGGACCTCATCTCTGCAATTGTCAGCATCTCCTGTCATATCCCTCTCCAGGGTTCTCATCCATGCCAGGAGGGAGTTAGGTAAGTGCCAGCTTTTCATCCTCTGATCATCTAGTTACAACTCTTTGAAGCAAGGGCAGGCACCTTGACTGAAATGTTGGCTATTCATTTGTAATGGTGTCTTTAAAAAAAAGAAGTATTGTCCTTCAAAAAAGAAAAAGAATAATGCAGTTTGAACTGATTGGATTTTGACTGTCAACATTTCAAGAGTCTTTTCCCTGGTGCTTTGGAAAAGGGGCGTTTCTGTGATCCCAAAGCTGGGTAGTCAGAGGCTGGGTTCTTTCAGCGTGGGCTGGTGGTAGTTCCTGAGGCTGAGACTTGGTGACAGACGCACATTCTGGACACTCCTGGCAGTGATGGAGTGCATTGGAGCAAAGGTGTTCTGGTCAGGGTGACTGGCACGTTTTACACTGACTGGGCCGTTTCTGCTCAGCTGAAATGGAGTCAAAAGCAGCATTGAGAGGTCGTCTCGAAGGACCTTAAAGGAATATTTTACAAAACACAGCTTTGATCATGTCACCCCTCTTAAAAACCTTTGAGAGTTGCCCAAGTCCTGGAGGAGAAACCTCACATTCCCTGGATGGCTCACAGTGCCCTCCCAGAACCCCAGCCCACTTTCCCGCCTCCTCTCCAGCCACTCCCTTGTCCCTGGCAAGGCCCAGCCTTTATGTTCTCTCTGCACCTAGACACACTTTCACACCCTTCTCTTTGAGTATTTTTGTTCCTTCTACCTGGAATGTCCTCCCTGCCCTTTTCCTCC
The DNA here is from genome assembly GCA_004024945.1 of Uropsilus gracilis. Lineage (NCBI taxonomy): Eukaryota > Metazoa > Chordata > Mammalia > Eulipotyphla > Talpidae > Uropsilus > Uropsilus gracilis. Next base: position 32,185 of record PVHY01007678.1, on the reverse strand, counting down.
TGGCAGACACCCACCAGACCAACCGGAAGTCACCTGCTTCCTTGCTTTCTTGCTGAGCTACCACCTTCACATTTCTGTGACTGAACTTCCCCTCTGAAGGCACTGGAATTAGCTGCAGCTCTGCCTGGCTCTTCACGGGCTAGAACTGCACCTGGCACACAGTGGAAATGAACTGTAAGGGCAGCCTGATGGGATGTGAGGGAACAATGGGCAGGCCCATGAACAACCCTGGGTGAGGCAGACATGTGTGGTTGGTGAACTGGTAGTCTCCTCCTAGTGTAGCCACAACCTGGGTAACTTGACGGTCTGAGCCTACCAGGCAGACCCTGAGGAGGGGGGACTAGGGGGCTAAGGGATATCAGGCTCAGTGCTTGGATCCTCCTCTTGTCTGAGGAGGACTCTGAGGACGTGTCTATGCAAAGAGCCAGTTATAGGTGTGGAAACTTCCTCTGCCACTGTCTTTGCCCTGGTTGTCTTAGAGCACCCTTGAGTTCTTCTACTCAGTCCTGTCTGCTGGCGTTGCACAGAGAAGGAACTAGGGGAAAGGAGGGAGCATGCCCTGAGAGGAGAGATTGAGGCTCTTTAAAATGAAAGTCCAGTTCAGTTGGTCACAAGCCAGTCAGGATAGGCTGTGGCTCTTCCTGTTGAAGGGGGAAGAGGAACAGATCCTCCTGACATTGACTGTAGGGTATAGTTGGAGCTCCAAAGCAGGACTTGAGGTCTCAGTTTGTCTATAAAATGAGGTACTTATATTACATGTGGTGCTCTTGCTGGAAAATTCCATGAATTTATGATAGAGCCTGGAAGGTAGTGCATCTGTGGTATATCCCAGTGGGACCTGGGTTACCACTTAAAGGTATTTCGGTCTAGAACAGTTATCTGGGGCAGGCCTGCCATTTCGAGAGTGCTGTGGAACTGCATCCTTCACATTGTGGCTGATGAAGTGGGTTTTCTTTGAAAGATTTTCTTACTTAAAGTTTAGCAACCCTGAGGGCTGAGCCCGTGTGTCAAGGTCTTGATTATTGGCCAGTGAACTGCTTGTGTTATTTACATAGTAGGTTTTCAGAACCTAGTAGCATATAGTATTTCTAGAATCTCCTCTAGGAGCCCACTGAAGTGTGTTCTTGGCCTTGAGAGACATGTTCTGGAGAAGCTGAGTGGTGAGGTACTTCGATGTCCAGGGAGATGTTGGCTTATTTGGGGAGAGAGCATGTGGGATCAGCCTTTGTTGCCTCAGTGGGGCCTGCTGTTCCTTCTCTGTGTATCACAGCCCTTGATCTACCTATCTTCATCTCCCTGTCTTTCCTTACTCACCCCTCCACAGTATAGTAGTTGAGCTATCTTTACCATCCATTCAGTCACAGGGTGTGTACTTTGAATGCCCCACCCACTGGGGACTTGGGAAAAGTCAATTTAAGAGCAAACCTTGATTGGTAGAATGGGAGAGTTCAGGAAAGCTACTTTGGAAATAGATAACCCAGATAACTCATACAGAGTAACGTATTTTTGAAATATAAAACTTGAAGCTATTAAAAATATCAATTTCTTTTCACCTACTAGTATCACTCTTAGGAATTTATTTTATGGAATATTTTAATAAATATTTTAAGGAAAAGGGCTGTATGTACCAAGTTATTTATTGCACCATTGTTTAAAATAGCAAAAAAATATAGAAAGTCTAAATATTCCACATGACTGTATCATTCATGGCATCTAATTCAGTGGAATAGTGTACTGCAGTTAAAGTAACATTAATGTGATATGATGAATTTTGGTAAAAAGTGACTTTTTTAGCAGGCAAAATTGCATATACACTTAATTTGTGCATAAATATTGATTAAATTTGCCATAGTAGCAGTTGATCATTAGGTGAAGACTGGATTTAGATGAAGTAGTTAATGGAGTATTTATGTGTTCAAAATTGCTTTAGTAATGTATATGGTATATATACTTTTTTCTTAAAGACCTCAACATATCAAAGACTTTGGATCTAGGTGGGAAGGAGGCCAGGGGGAGGAACTCCAAGCCTCCCATCTGTTACCACTGGGAGGATGGAACTGTCTTATCAGCCACCTGCACTGTGGAGGCTGGAGAATCCAGATTGGCTAACTGAGTCTTTTTAGTCCTGGGAGGCCTGACTCCACAGGCTGGCTAACTGTATAACCACAGGGCTGCCAGTGTGGATTCTGCCTAGTGCCAGGGACCCCCAGGTAGCCTCAGAGCTCCAGACTTGTCTGCATCTAGGTTTCTGGGGAACCAGCACAGCCAGCACTCCTGGCCCTGAGATGGCTTATGAGCCATCTGCTCACCTCAAGGCTGCCTGGTTAGACATCAGCTACAGTGGGAAGCAGCTGATTCTTTTCTAGTTCAGACAGGCTGTAGGGAGGATGTGCTTTGCAAATGGACCTCCTGCAGCCCTGCCTACCCAGGTGGAGACCTAGTGTCTTGGGGACTTACAGCGTTACACAGATTTTTTATAGTTGAAACTGTAGAGTTGCTCTTTAGTGGAGCCTCATGAAACTCCCCACATTCATCCAGCCTGCCCCTGACTTATCGGGTAAGGCCCTCTGAACCCCCATCTTGCCATGAGCTCTGCTGGGACTTGCAGCTGTAGGTGTGGCCTTGTGGCTCAGCAGCTGACCTTCTTCTGACCACCACCTTCTCTTATCTCTGGCATCTCAGAACCCTGGCTTTGCTGGTGCACAGCCGTCTGACTCTCACCACTCCATGTGTTTGCCTTCCTGCCTGTTAGCCTTTTCTTAGTGGAGAGCTTTCTGGTCATGCAGCATGTCTGCTTGGGAGTCCCATGATCACCACTTTCCTATGACTAGTGCGGTTCAGGACAGGAAGCGGAGATCCTTAGAGCCGGCTTGGAGTTCTGAGGTGGGTGGGAGCCTGAGAGCCCTGGGCGGGCACATCTTGAGCGGGCAGGTTAGAACCTGCTGAAACAGAAGCCGTTGCAACAAAACATGTATGGAGATGTGTCCAGGCCCCACTGGAGCTCCAGTTATCCCAGGCACATAAAGCTATGTCAAAGATTTGAAGCCTCTTGTTTAAGATCAGAATGAAGTAGGGTCCTGTGGCTGGAGGTTTGTCCATGGCAGAGATCAACAGGGAAGCACGCAGATTCAGGGCTTGTCTGAACACTCACAAAGGTGCTCAGGCCATTTTCACATCTTCCACGACACACATGCTTGTACGTGTTGGGAGGCAGGGTAGGGAGTATCCTTATGGTATCCATTCCTAAATGCCATGGCCCATCCTAACCCCCTACATGGACCTCAAGCCTCCTCCAAAGGGGTCATTGCTGGTGGTTTATTAACTGACACAGAATCTAGGTAACAGTCTGTCTTTCTGAGCCCAGGACCCAGCAATAACTGCTCATCTCAGTTCCCTAATTTAGAGACCACATGCATGCCCCAGGGTTGCCAGCAGCTCAATTTCTTGAAGCTTGAAACATATTTCCATAGAAACAATGCTATAAATGGTGGTTGGGTTCCTAGGCTAGCCCACAAAAGAACCCTGGTGTCACCTCTGAAGATGCTGAAATAAGATGTTAGTAAAATTGAGAGCACAAATGCAGTGGTAAGAGTTAGCACCAGGACCTTGGGGGTTAACGATGTGGGCTTATTTCTGTGACTTTGCTTCTTGGCGAGGGAAGTCTGAGAGCTTCCTCTGCTATGGGACTGCTAAAGAAGCAGGCCAAAAGAGGAGGTAGTTTGCTCTACCCAAAGTCCCCATAGTCACACCTCTACTCTCCCAAGCTTACATTCTTCTTTCCTCCTCATCAAGCTAGGGGGTGCCTGGGCGGCTTGCCCCTGGAACCTGAGCTGAAGTATTTTTAGGATGAAGAAAATCCTGTTCAATATGCATCAGTATTATCATCACCATCCTCATTCCAACTATCTTGATTAATATGAGTGAACAACCATAACACTTGCAGAATTATCTCTGATTCTGCTAATATTCTTGTGAAGCTTTTAACAGTGTCTAAGTTCACCTCTATATGTTTCTTTGTACTGATTTTGTCACCTAATATTATTTCATCAGTGGCTTCATCACATTATTTTCATGTGTCAATCTCTTTCATATTCCATTTTGTTACCAAACTGTATCATCATCTGCATGGATTTCAAAAGCAGGGAGAGTCTAAATGGAGGTGCTGTCAGTATCGCCTATAAAACTCCTCTGTAAAGGTATTTTAAATTACTTCATGGAATCTAAGACCCCAACCATAATTGCCTGGTAAATTCACAAATTCTTGCAAAAAGTGCCAAATCACAATCTAGGAAGGCTTAAACACCTTATAGTGGCCCAGCAGTATAGGTTCAGCTGTTTCCTGATAGCCCTGCCACCAGCAGCTTTCCTGTTTAGCTTATTTACTTATTTTCACATTTACTTATTCTCACATTGACTTGTCCATAATACTCCTTGACGGTGTTCCAATTTGAATATCTTAAATTACTGCGGAGACTGTACGTTTTTCCTCTTGATGATTTACTGTTTATATTTCCTCATGTGTCAAACTGTGCTCATCTCCTGTGACTGCCCAGGCTCTCCTCTTAAATTACCTCCTTGAACCACTGTCATGTTGGCCAACACAAAGTTCTGTTCTCTTCACTTGCTCCCACCTGCCCATAAGGGCCCCCAACTCTCCACTAGGTCTACCTCATCTCCACTCCTACCTGGTTCACCTCAGTGCCTCTGGCTCGGTCCTTTGATTAACTGGGACTGATGTTCTGGATGGAGGGTGAGGGTAGAGGCTGGAGGTAGAGGCAGTATGAGAGACAGATGTTGGGGTCCTGTGATGGAGGTCAAATAGAAGTCAGGGGGCTTGTTTGAGTGGTTCCAGAATAGGTTCATATAGTGACCCCTTGAAGGGAGGCTGATCCCTTGAAGGGAGGCTTCCCTGGGAGCTTCTGGGAGGAACCAGTAGGTGTTAGGGCTGGAGAAAGCACATAATTCGTGTGGTCTAAGGGGCTCCTCTCTCAGAGGTCTGCAGGAAACAGGATCTCAGTGACAGAGGCTGATTGGGTGTAAGAACACATCACAAAGGAGAGGATAAATAACAGTGGCCTGAGGCCAAGGAAGGGGGGAGAATATGGCCAATATGCCAATTTTTTTTTTAATGACAAACTAGATGTTCTGATTTTAGCTTAGTCCCCTGATCTAAAAAATATGTTGGGAATAGATTCTGTTCAGTTAACTATATACTGGTCAACTAAAATACATTTGGGGGTCTGAATGGCTTGTGAGCCTCCAGTGCAAGACCTCTTATTATTTCATTTACTTGTTGGGAAAACACTGGCCCTGAGAGGTATCTTCATACTGCAGAGAGAAGGACTCGGAAGGGCCCAATAGCCCAGTTCCATCTGATGAGCTTAGAATAGCTCCTTAATCTTTTTGAACCTTAGCTTCCTTATCCATAAAACAAGGATACTGGCTTCCATTCAGAGTGCTGGGTGAATCCAGCAGGCTCACATTGTGTCAAACATTTAGTAGATGCTCAATAAATGATTTGATAGGTCTTATAGGGCATCACCCCGAAAATAAGAGTAAGAACTAGACTTAGAGTTCTCCTGACTCCAGAGTATGTTCCACATCTCTCCTTGGCTGTTTTCATGGGAGTTTCGGGACACAAAGGATTCATTTGATCCCTGGGGAATAGCAAGCCCTTTCTGAGAGCATGGTTGCCAGCAGCTGCTGGACTCAGGTAATGAGGCATCATCTTAACTCTGGATTTTGCTCTATAAGTCCCAGAATCCAGGAGATAGAGCTGCAGCAGCTGCAGCAGCAGCAGCAATAATAATACCATACACCATTGAATTTAAGAAGCCAGTGATTAAAGATGAGCCATTATTTTACATACAACTCAAAAAGAGGAAATGCTGCTAATTAAACCACAACATGATATCAATTGAAAGGTACATCTTGACTTCAGAGATGTTAAGATGGGGGGGGGAGGGATAGACATCTGTGACTGGAAGACAGAATAATCACAGAAGTAGTAGCAATAATATGTTACATTTTGCATTGCTTACCTCAGACTTTCACCAGCCTCTACTAAACAACCTCATGTGCTGACATGGAATAGGCACTAGGGATACAGGGTGACAAGTCCAGGCTGTGCCTTTTGGGAGCGCTGATCCTAGCAGGGAGATGACACAGAAGTAGCTAATGGAGAAAGATAGAGGATGTCCTGGGAGTTTAGGGAGGGAGTGGCTGTTCTGATGCTTAGAAACAGAGACGGAGACAGTTCACATGTCTTGATTTAGGAAGTGTTCTCTGGAGGAAGGGAGTGTGGGAAGCAGGCTTGAGCTGGGAAGAAGCTAAGGAGGGAAGGACAGTTGCAACTAGAGCTAGCATCAGTCAGGTTCCTTGGATCCCAGAGGGGCTCTGGAACTCGAGTTGCACCATCACAGACTAATCCCACCTTGGGCAAGGGATCCAACCTTTTGGACCCAATCTCCTCCCTCATCCCCCAGTCGCCTTTTTATTGGCTGTAGTGCTCTCTTACTGCAAAGGCTGCCTGTGAAAAGGGTGCAGCTGTGAACTCTTAGCAACTGACTCACTGGGGAACTGTGCACTAGCCTGATAAATGGGATGGGAGGTTCTTGCAGTATACACTCCACTGGTCTTCCTCTGCTTGGCGGAGTCATGGAAGGCTTCCTGGAAGCAATGCCATTAAATTCAAGTCTGATGGGAGACATGGTTATGGGTTATCTGTGGATAGAAGTGGGGATTGGAGGTGGGAAGAGCATTTGTGAGAAAGCAAGTATCTTGGGGAACTTGAGATTGCTTGGCTGTTTGGGCCAGGGAAGTGGAGCCAGTTCATGCCAAAGTGCAATTGCTAAACGGTCTCAGCTTTTTGCAGTAGATGGGAGCTATTGAAAGGGATGTGACCACACACTGAAGGCAGTGTGGATGGTAAGTGTGCAAAACCGGAAGCAAGAAATTAAGTTAAATGAGAAAAAAAAATGATGATTGACACTGATTAAAGACTTAATGTGTGCAGGGCACTGTTTCCAAGTTTTCACTTTTTTCTTTTTTTTTTTTTTTTGAGACTACGTCTCACTATGTTGCCCAGAGTACCATGGACTCAAGCAATCCCCAGCCTTAGCCTCCCAGGTATCTGGGATTACAGGCACCTGCCATGGCACCCGACTGGTTTTTTGAGACCAGATCTCACTATGTTGCCCAAGGTAGTCTCGAACCCAAGAACTCAAGCGATCCCAAGCCTCTTGCCTCCCAGCGCTTGGACAACAGGTGCACGCCACCACCCCTGGCTAAGTTTTCACTTATTCCCATTTTGAAAAAAACCAAGTGGTTAAGTAACTTGTTCAAAGTCATCAAGCCAGGATGAGGCAGGATTTGGACTCGGTTCTTAGTTTGTGCTCTTAGCCTGTACACTTTCATAAATGTGAGTCTTGGACACTTGTCCATGACATATCAGTATTTGTTTTCATTTGAAAATAATGTTTTAAAGTCTACCCCATTGTACACACTGCATCTTGGGTATCCCGTTCCTCCTGGCCTGATGCCACATGGGAGCAGAGCCAACCTCCAGAGAACAGCCAGTGGAGTCTGTCTTGGACTGATTCTGCAGGGGGCATGGGGCTGTGCTGAAACCGGGCCTTTAGGAAGCTGGCTCCGTGAAGAAAGGACATTTCTGGCCCTGTGGTCCTACTGGCCCACCCTCCCTGACAGCCACAGCTGTTTTGTCCTTCTTCCTACACCCAGCCAGACGTCTCTTCCAGAGTGACAGCAGCAACTGGGGACATCTGTAGAAGCTCCTTTGCAGGCCCCTGACAAAGACACTCAGAGCCTGGCCGAGGCCTGCAAAGGATGGAGGTGGAGGCGGAGGTGGGAGGGCCAAGGGATGTGGGCAGCTGTGGCCCTGTGGTGGAACAGGTGAAGTCAATGTAAACTGAGAGGAGTGTCCCTTAGGCTGTCAGGGTAAGAAAAGACAGCACAGGGATTACTCAACATACAATGGCTTACCTCAGTGACTGGGGTGGTTTGGATTCCTGCTCCCTCAGATAGGACAGGGCTAAAAGGGGTGAGAGGAAAGCATAGCCTCAGAGGAGTGCCCTTCTGAGGCTGGGTGGGCAGTACTTTGGGAGTCTTGGCTGCGAGGATGCAGGGGTGCCATACAGATGAGACACAGGCACTGAGAAAGTCTCTCTGGGCAGAGCCAGCCTAGGGCCACCCTGAGGCCCATGAAATGGACCTAGGGTCTTTCCAGGGGACACACAAACCTTGCCTGGACTAGGTTCTTGAAAGGGAGAAGCTAGTTTTGGGAAAAGGGATATAATGTTAAATAGCAAAAATAATAACAGCTATTATCCCTTTCATATCTTTGTAGCATAACAGTTTGTTTTTTTTAGCATAACAAAGTTAAAAAGCAATTTTTTCCTTTTGATTTTCCCAACTCCCTAAAGGTGGGCATTCTTTGATTTTGTGTGTGTAAATGTTAAGAGCCAAAATGTGAGACTTGCAGAAGGTAAGTATCAACTTCCTTAAGATGACATAGTGGGTTCGCTTTAGTTAGGCAGGATTCAAATTTAGTCTTGTTGTTTGCACAGCCTTCTCTTTCTTCTGCTGTAACTTTAGGTAGTCAGATTCTAGAGGCAATAACCTTTATTCCTCAAAGGGAAATGACGCTGGGGACATAAGGAATATGAGACAGGATTGTGGATTTAGGATTTCCTCAACTGTGTTTGTACCCTCAGCTCCTCACCATCCATTGGTTGAAACTCCATCCATCACTGAAACAGCATAGTGCAGGTCTTGATAGCAAGGTCTGGGCAGAGAAAGATGAGGGAAAAAGAACATAGGAATGAAGGCACAGAGTTTGGGGAGAGGAAACTCTCCCAAAGAGAGTTTGGGTGGTGGTGAGAACCTGGCTTCCTGTCTCCCCTTAACAACTTTATTGGGGTAAATTCGTATAACTTGAAATCCATCCTTGGAAACTTATAAGTAGTCTCAGTTGTCCCAGAAGTCAACAGTGGTGGTGAGCAGGGGCAGAGCATTCTAAGCTGAACCCAGAGAGCTGATGGTCCCAGGAAGCCTCTGGCACACTGTCCACCCTCACTGGTACCTGGATTTGGAGCCTGTCTAGAACTCCTTGCTTCCTGGCATGTTTCTGGTCAGAGGTGCTCTGTGGGAACTGGATCTCCATCCTCCTGGCTTTCCTGCAGTTCATAAAGACAGTGATGGTGGAGAAAGCTCCATTCTTTGAGGAAGTTCCCTGTAGTATTATTTCTGCTCCAAAGGGCACCCTTCTTGACTACCTCAGAGGTCCGTAGAAAGGGCTGATGCTCTAAAACCAAAACTTTCACTTTTCACATGTCAGTGATTCTGCACTGTCATATCTGCAGTGAAGCTGACCTCCAAGGCTTTCCCAGAAGAGCTGTGGCTTTCTTTACACATCTTTGTCTGGGAGACTCCTCTTCCCATCAGGCAGGGACAATATGAGCCCACCTCCTCCACCCTTGTCTTCTGTGTGTGTGTGTGTGTGTGTGAGTGTGCATATGCACAAGTGCCCCTTCCCCCCTTTCTTCCTTTCGCAGTGGTCTGAGTTTGGAAGATTAGCTGTGAGATGTTGCTCTAAGCACCTCCAGATCACTGCTCAGTTTTTCACGTATCCTGCCACTTACCTCTACTCTCTGATGCTTCCTGGGCAAGACCCAGCAGCCCAGCGCAGGACAGGAAGTCCTGGCGGGACAAGGCTGAGGAGTGTCCTTTGGAGTGGCTCCCATTTGTTCCCTGGAGGCTGGGCCCTGGCTCCAAGGTGGCAGGCCCTTCTAGGAATGAGCTCCCAGCTGAGTTTTCTGGTTGGTAATATCCTTGAGCTGGTCTGCCCACTGGCTCTCAGGGTTTGCTCTGGGCTGGGGAACGCCCAGTCCAGGGGCTGGCCCCAAGGGGCAAGCCAAGATGACTGCAGGTCTTCAGAGGAACCTGGCAGCAGTGGGCACTGGTGACCAAGTGGTCCTACTTTTGCTTCCTTCACTTGGAAGAGGTGTCAGTGGCAAGATACTAGACAAATGGAGAAAACAGAAAGACTTCATTTACTCTGCCAAGAGTCCTGCTTCTCTCTTCTATTTGGCCTGACCCACCCTGTCCGGCAGGTGCATACTGCCTTCCTCTGGGGGAGTTTGGAAGTAGAGAAGTGACAAGTGATTGTCTTGCCCTGTGATCGTAGTAAATCACTAAACCTCTCAGAACCTCAGTATTCTCATCCATAAAACGACAGGTACCAATCTCATAGACAGGGTTGTTAAGTTCTCTGTGGGTGGGAACATGCTTTGAAAACTGCCTTGAACAAGACTGTCATAGCAGATGCTAAATTCCAAAGCATGGGCTCTTCCTTGGTGGAGGTAGTTCCCCTGGCTCCTCCATTTCCTTTTTACCATAGCAGAGAATCAAGGAGGTTAAACTGGAAGATGCCATCTGGCCCTGTCCGCTCGCATAACTATCTTTGCTTTGCAGATAAAACTAAGTTGTCATTACTTTGAAATACCTGTCCTGCCATGACACAGAGAAAGCCTTTTTCTCCTGGGTGATGTGCACAGGCACCTAACCAGCACTGGGTAGAAGAGAAAGGGAGAACCATGTCCCTTAGGAGCGCTTTTGCAAGGGTGCTTGGCTCAAAGCCCCGTGTCTGTGTCTCTCCTAACTAATCTGCACAGGGAGGGGGACACGGGGGGATGGGGGGGACGGGACGGTCGTACACAGACACGGGATGGGAGACCCTTGCCTTGCAGGCTCAGCAGGACTCTCTAAGAATCCCATTCTGCTGCCCCTGTTCTCCCTGACAAAGCAAGGAACACCTGCTTTGGAGAAAGTAGCCACCAGGACACTGTTCTTCCATGGTTTTCCTTCAAAGGAAAATCTAGCCCATCTCCTTAGGAAAAACAAAACAAATGGAAGGAAGCAGGACAAACAAGGCTCCTTCTCCTGGACTTTCTCCTCACTCCGGAGCCCCATTGCATGTGGGGGCCAGAGACAACTTCCTGAGCAGCGGAACTATTCCCCTTCTTCTACCAGCCAGACCAGGGGGCCGCAGGGGGCTGTAGGGAAGCGTGGGTCTGCAGTGCAAAGCTGCCCCGATGTGTCCTCAGTTGCTGGAATTCAATCCTGGGGCTTTTCATTGCCTGAATAATTGAGATTTGAGTCTGTCAGAGGGGCTGGGGCCAGCTTCTCAAGAACCATCACACCAGGAGGATGCTGGTGAGCCAAAAGGGGAAACTTGGGGAGACTGTTAATAAACTGCCTTAGAGAGGATGGTGCATGATTTACCGTATCCCACACCAGAGCTTTCCTTGTGGAAGAAAGCCACTGTGTCCTCCCCAACATCACACACACACTTTCCTGGCAGGCCTGCTGGCTTTCCAAACATTTCGTCACCGTCTCCTCCTGACCTTGGTGTGAAAGGAACGAGCCGCGTGGCCTGTAGGTTCCAGCAAAAACCATCGGGGGCGCTGGCCCGGACTGAGGGGTGGGGGGGTGGGGAGGCGGCCCGCACGGCAGTGGAGGTGAGGTCTGCTGGAAATCCCCAGTCCCGGCAGCCGCCGGAGGTTTGAAGACGCCTTCCCGGCCTTATTTGGTCGCAGGAAGTGGGCGGCGCCGGGCCTGCAGGCTGAGAGACCGACCCGAGACAGTTGTGCTGATGAAGTGGTAGAGCTGGTTCCTGCTAGCCGCGGTGCCGCGCGCGCCGGCCGGCCGCTGGGTGCTCGGTGCTTCCAGCCCCGAGTTGTGCAATCCTTTGTAGCACGCCAGAGTCCTCCTCCTTCGCTGTTGCCTCTCGCCCTCTCTCCTTTTTTTTTTTTTTTTTCAAGCTGTGAGCTCAACCGATGAGTCAGAGCAGTGCAATCCTGACACTGCATCGCAGGACTGGGGGTGACACCGAGGGAGGGAGAGCGATCGCGAGGCGGACACCACTAGCTCGGGGTGCACCGAGACTCCGGCGCTGCGAGCAGGGGGTGACAATCCGCGCGTCCCGCCTGGGCCCTGCCAGCAAAACTTCCCAGCCTCGGGAGGAGCGGGCTGGCGGAAGCCCGGAGAACGCCGCGGGGAGGCGACGGCGCCTGTTTGTTTTTAAATCGGGGAGTGCGTGCAAGCGGCTGGAGTCTGGGAGGCGACCGAAGGCGGCGGCCCGCGGCGGAAGGGGGCAGCCGATGCCGGAGCCCCGCCGAAGCGAGGTAAGTGGAGCTGCCCGGCCGGCTACCGAGGCCTGCACGCGGCGAGGTGCAGCCCGCCCTGGCGGCGGCGGCGGCGAAGGCGGCGGCGACGGGACTCCGGGCAGCGCGCAAGCGGTGGCTGCTGGGCGCGCGGGCTGCAGCTCTGCAGGCTGGCCCGGCGCGGGGGCACGCGGCTGCGGGGGCGCCACGCGTCAACTTCTGCGGCCTGGGCGGCGTGGTGTGTGCGGGAGCGTGTGCGTTTGGCACCCCGCAGCCCACCCCTCTGCGGCCCCCACCCCCGGCCGCTGTGCAGTGCCTACCCTCGGTGTTTGTGCAGCTACGCAGCTCGCGCGCGGCCCCCGCCCACCCGGGCGCGGCCCAGGCAGGAAAACCCTCCCAACCCGCCTGGTCTGCGGCGGCGGCGGCGGCTCTGGAATAGGGCTTCTCCTGAGCTGAACGTGGTGTCCGCAAGGATCGCTCTGCGTGACCCAGTGCAGTCCACGGAGAGCACTGCCAGAGCACCTTCCTCTTCTAGTGTGTAGGGGAAAGTGAACATGAAAACTGCGCCGCACCGGGAGTTTGGGGGGTGGGGGGCAGAGGTGCAGGGGTAGCCAGGAACTGGGGCAAGTGCAGTAGAGGCCTAAGCTGGAGCGCCTGAAGCTCCAAGCGCCGGGGCGCACCCAGCACTGCTGGCGCACCTCAGACCTGTCATCCTTCTCGCCCGCCCCCGCACTACCAGAGCTGAGAGCTGCTGCTGTCCTGGTCGATGCCCTCCCCCCCCCCAGCCTCACTGTGTGCAGTATCTGGGGGTAACTGGAACCCGGATTTTGCCTGGAGCCTGGATTTGGCTGGCTTGATAGTTTGTCTTGCCGCCCTCCCAACTCACACATACACAGCAGCGTGTGCACCGGGCTGCCCCACTGAGGGCCTCCACCCAGACCTTTGGGTAAAGGCCGCGTGCCTCCCTGGAACTCCCAAGCGTCAGCCCCAAGGAAGGCGGACCTGGAGGAGATACCTGCCGCTCCAGGTGGGGGCCACTGTGAATTCCAGTCCAGCTTCTCCAGTGAGCTGCTGGAAGGATAAAAGGGGAAGTTGCTCTCCCTATTTAAAACTTTGTTGGTCACAACTTCGGTGGCTACTTCCTGCTTCCACCATCCCACATTGGCCCCATGTGCCTGTCTCCAGACTTGCTCAGGGCCAGCAGGATAAGGGGGAGTGCTGACTGGCCTGGCTCACTATGGAGGCCTCCATGGCACGTGTGTGCAGGGGGATCCCTGTTGGCAGTTGTGACTGGGGGGGGGGGGGGGAAGGGAAGGCCTGGCTTGCTCCAGCAGGGGGAGCCTGGCCTGGTAGCGGCCTAGAGGTCTGGCCTGGTCCCTGGGCCTTCAGGATTGAGACTGGAGCGCTGAGGAAGGTGCAAGGAGAGCTGCAGCTCTGAGGAGAGGCTTGTTCTCTGGCATAGGCCCCAGGCGGAGGGGAAGAGTCCTCCTGCCTATTCTAGAAGCTCCCAAGCGTGGTAAGGTACATGTTCTTTTAGGATCAGAAAAAAATGTCCCTGTAGAAGCAGTCTGTTAGGTGACTTCAGCACAAAGGGGAAAAGAGAAACCTTCCCAGGTAGAGAATTGATGGGCCCTCTTGATGGGCCCTCTTTTTCTTCAGCTCTGGACAGTGAATAATAGGGGTGTAAACATTCAATTAATCTGATAAACCATCTCATGCATGGCCCTGGTCCAGTCTCCACTCTTAACTGGATTGGCCTCTGGCTAGTTACTTGGGTCTGAGTAGCTTCCAGAGTACAAGGAGCTGAAGAACCTGGAGAGGTTGATGCAGCTTCCTCTAGGACAGCCCACTGCCACTGTGGCCTCTCCAGGCGCTGGGCAGAATGCCTATTCCCTGTGGTTCTGTCAGGCCCTCACCCCACCCTAGGGAAGTGTGCCCTGAGTGTCCATGAGGATGAGAGTTCAACTTTTAAATGTGGGATTTAAAAATAGCCTGAGTGTTTGGCCCCATGGGCTGCTGCTTTTAATAAATGGGGGCCAAAGGGAGGACAATATGTCTTACAGATTCAGCTGAGGTCCTCCTGTGGCTGCAGAACCCAGGGAAGGGATGCCCTGTAGATCCAACGCCTTTGTTACCCCAAATGGGAGCGTGTGTGTGTGTGTGTGTGTGCATGTGTATTTGCACATGTACAGTATCAGCGAAAGGGACGAGCCCAGTCAGGAATCTTTGGCCTTGATAGCCCCTTTTCTGCAGTTGGGTCTCTCAGAGGAAACCTTACTAGCTGGGGGTTGCCTGTTAATCCTTCTAGTACTGTTTCAAGTGCCACTTCTCTTGTGACACCTTAACTTTTTTCTGAACACATATGTAGTCGTTTGTGTACACATTGTAGTGTGGCAGTGAAAAACATAAACTCCTTTGTAGAACTTTGCCTCCTTTGTAGAACTGCAGTGAGGATTCTGTGAGTTAGTGTAAGTCAAATACTGAAAGCACATTTCCGTGTTATTGCAGCCTCTGTTCTAGTGTATGCGCTGCATTGTTCTCACAAATCCCAGCATCTAGCAGGTATTTAGTATGTTAGTTAAACAAATGAATGAAGATTTCCATGAAAAAATTGGAACCATTTGAAGGTAGGCCCACTGAGTCCCACTGCTGGGATGCATATGCACCACTGGCTTCAAGAGTCAGCATGATTCTGATGTTGGCGAACCCAGTTTCCAGGCACTGCCCTATGGCTGACCTCCTGCAGCGCATGTCCTGGTCATCCTGATCCTTGTGGGGACCTCAGGGTGGAAGAGCATGGAGTGAGTCTCCTGCCTGAAAATTTGCTGACCTGGACATTTTCCCTGACCAGGTTCAATTGGCACTCTTTTGGTATGTGTACATGCATCAGTATGGAAGCAACCTGGGGGTTCTTCCCTGACTCACTGCTGGCTGCAGGAAATGCGTCCAGTGGTTGCATTTGCTTGGAGGGATTGCGTCTTCCCATAGTAGAACTGATGGCGTGTGGCTGAATTAAATACACTGCTGGGCTGGACCTAGGTGGAGTGTGCTGAAATCCCCAGTTCTTACTTAAGGATCTACATTTGCATTGGAAGCAACATTGAGAATACTGTGGAACTGTGAACTCATTTCATGAATCAGAAGCATTACAGCATAACTTTGGTGTTGGAAACTGCTGTTTGGAATCCAGATCACCTCCTTCCACCCCCACCACACACACCAATGGGGGCTCTCACAGTCACCTACTTTGGAACAATAACAGTTAATGGGGCATCAGTTCAGATTCCAGAGACATCAAGCAAAACTTGTCCACACCCACTTCCGCCCCCACCTTCGGAACACCATTCCTAGATGGTGTGTGGACACTATCACAGCCGGGTCTAAGGGAATCGGGTGGGTGCTCACAAGTCAAGCCTGGGTTGAGCAGAGCTGGGTTCATGCTCTAGACTCTGCTTGCTATGTGACTCGGACATGTTTAACCTCCTGAACTCTTCGCCTGTAAAATGGGGCTGATAATGTTGTTGTTTTTTGTTTTTGAGACTAGGTCTCGTTATTTTTGCCCGTGGAACCGCAGGCTCTCGTTGCCCGGGGTACCACAGACTCAAGCAATCCCCAGCCTCAGCTTCCCAGGTAGCTGGGATTACAGGCACGCGCCACCATGCCCAGCCATTATTTTGGAACTAGGTCTCACTACGGGCCCCAGGCGGGACTTGAACCGCGATCCCTAACCCCGCCGGCTTCATAGGCTGAAGCTTACCACTACGGGCCCCAGGCGGGACTTGAACCGCAATCCCTAGCCCCGCCGGCTTCATAGGCTGAAGCTTACAGGCACGAGCCACCGTGCCTGGCCTGATAATGGTACTTAAGAGGGTTTCTGTGAAGGTTAAACAAGAACTTTCAGGCTTAGTGACTGGCACCTAGTAGGTATTCAGCAAATGTTTTCTACCCTGTGCAGTGCTTGTTTGCCTTTTGCTCCTCCCAGGGAAGAGGACCCAGGGAAGTGTAGCCTGTTCCTGGTGGGAGAGCAGCCCCCCAGCTTGGCGCTTGCATCAGCAGAGTTCATTTCTTAATTCCTCAGGCCCTGGCCCAGGATTGCTATCCACTCCCCTCGACTGGCTCAGACCCTGGTGCCTGTGGTGTGCCTTTGCAAGGGATTCTGTCCCCACCACCTACGGTTAAGAGCACCAGCTTCCCAGAGATCAGATTGTGCTCTCAGGAACCTACCCGCCCAGGCCTGAGGCTGAACTGCTCACGTGGGTGGGGGAAGACTGCCTTCTTGGGTCTGCTGTGGAAAAAGTCCCTTTGTCTTTCTTTCACCTGAAGCCTCCCAGTGTGACCTCAGTAGGGTTTGGGTGGAGCTGGAGGTGGGAGTTGCCTCAGCAAAGAGCATTTTGGCTCCTTCACCGTTGGAATTGTGGCAGTGAGGGGCACACCAAGATATTATATAAGAAAGTTGCCACATGTCAGGAAAGAACTGAGGTTTTGCTGGGTTGGGGGCGGGGGTCTCCCTGAGTGACCTGATTGCTGACTGTGGTTTGTGGGGGTGGGAGGTGCTGGTGGAGAAGAGGGACGGGAGGTGGGAGGTGGGGGACATGATGTTTTTCTGGCAGCGGTTCTCACTCTTGCTCTTCCTGGACCACAGCCTGATGTTGTGGCCAGTGGGGATGGTGTTCCTTGTTCCCTCTGCCTTTCTCTCCAGTATTAGGGAACTGGTGGTGAGAGTGTTATTTTTTCCAGGGAGTGTGTCTTCCTCTAGGAGTCTTTGGAAGGGGGTGGGGAGCAATCAGACTCAGGGTTTGTCCAGGTCAAGGTTGGGGAGAGGGAAATATACCTGACTTGCAGCCAAAGGAGGTTCTCAACTTATCTGGGGAAGTAGAGTGCTGGAGAGGAGAGAAAATGAGGTGGAAATTCCATTTCCAATTCTTTCCAGCAGTTGAGTAGACAAGCTTCAATCTAGTCTGCTATTGCCAGAATCCACCAGTTCTTTGAAGGGGCACAAACCCCAGACCTCAACAATGGGACACATGCAACCTAGAGAGTTGCATGCAAGCTGGCCTTTGTCCCACCTTCCTTCTCCTCCTTGCTGCTGGAGCTCCTGGGGCCTGAGCTTGGCAGCTTCTCATACGTCCCTCACACCTGACCCTGCCCCACCTAGGAACAGCCATTCCAGAGCTGGAAACACTGTGGGACTTTTAACCCAACTTGATCATTTTCAAATGGGGAAGCTGAGAAGCAGGGAGTTCCTGGGGCTCCTCCACTCTCACCTTAGGAGGGCAGAAAGGGGAGCTGCTCCATTGCCCTGCCCCTCCCATTTGGAAGTTGGGAGGGCTGCTGTGGTGGTAGTGCAGGAAGAGCCCAGAGGAATACTGTCTGGGCCCCAGGGTGTGGCTCAGTCCTCAGCTGGCTCCATAGTTATTTATTTGTCTCTGTGTGTGTGTGAGTGAGTGAGTGTGTGTGTGTGTGTGTGTGTGTGTGAGTGAGTTTTGCGGTTGAGAGACTGGATCTGAGTGAAAGCAGAAGTACCCACGCTATGTCAGCTATGCAGTGCA
This sequence comes from Uropsilus gracilis, assembly GCA_004024945.1. Lineage (NCBI taxonomy): Eukaryota > Metazoa > Chordata > Mammalia > Eulipotyphla > Talpidae > Uropsilus > Uropsilus gracilis. Next base: position 14,454 of record PVHY01007678.1, on the reverse strand, counting down.
CAGATTGGACCTTACCGGGGCCTGGGCAGAGGAAGAAAGGGGGTAGAGGTCCGTTTGCAGGGTGGTTGCTGGTGCCGTTTTTGTCCTTGCAGTGGTGCTTGCACACTTGAGTGTAAACAGCCCTTCCATGTTACTAGCAGCTGCCTTTCCTTGCTGGCTTTGGACAGATGTGCCAAAAATAACCAAACCAGCACTTCCACTTGTGGGACATTGGCTGTGGAGGCCTCGGGGCAGGCTTGCTGGCTGTCTGCAGTCCCTGTGTCTCTGGTATCACAGAGTATCAGGGGATCATACTTCCTGTGGCCACGCGGTCCCTGGCCTCCCTCTGGTGATGGCACCTTCCCTTTTATTGCTCTTCTTACAGTGAGTCCAGAAGGGTGGAGGCCTATCCTTCTGGGCCTGGAAGCTCTGCCAGGAATTATCGGGGGACTCTGTCCTGCCTTGTCCCTGCAGCCCTGCTGACACAGCTGAGTCCAGGGGTAGCCTGTGCTGTGCCTGCTGCTTCTGAGTTGCTGGGCAGATACCTTGCGTGTCTGCAGAGCTGGACCCTGTAGCTGAGTCTCCTAGTGCTCCTGGTCTTGCCAACTGTGCTCTCAGCCAGCTGTGGAACTGCAAGAGTCAAACCATTCAGTTCCCCAAAGGTATTAAAACCTGATAATGATGGCAGACCTACCCCCTACCTAGTAGGGGAAAAGGAAATCACATTTACTGAGCCTTTCTTTACTTCGTGGCAGTATATATCTTTTATACCCGTATATATCCTAAATTCATTTGATCCCATAGTAAGTATGAAATGAAAGTCCTGTTTATGTGCCTTGAATGTAAGGCAACTAAGACTCACAGAGAGAGGCTGGTGACTGGAGAAGACGCTTTATGTTCTGTCTGACCCTGAAGTCCAGCCTCTTCACTCTGCATCTCCCACCCTTCTCTGGGCTCTTCTTCTGTGCATAGAGAACAGTATGCTCTGGCCGTTGGGATGGCATACTGATGGTAGGAATGCTGGCACTATTACTGATAGGGGAGAATTTCTGGACTGGGAAGGGTGGGGAAGACTTTCGGAGGCCTCCTTCAAACACTTCACAAGATAGCCTGAGTGGTGACCCTACCATAGAGGGCTTCAGGGGGGTCAGCTGTGTGTGTGTGTGTCAGGGGTGGGGGAGGAGGGAGACAGGGACACAACATGCATTAGAGTGGGAAGATTTGCTTTAGTCTTCCAGAGACCTTCAGGTGTGTTCTCCCCTAACAGCCCAGCCTCTTTAGTCTAGAGAAGAGCCCTGGGACCCCAGGCTTCGGGTAGGTAGGTCTTGGGTCTCCTTGGCTGCTGGGTCGGACCCTGAGGCCCATCATTCCAGTGGACTTGGCCCAGGTCCCAGAGAGCCTGGTCGGTTGATATGTACTGGGGCTTGGGCTGGATGCTCTGCCGGAGCCTGGTGCCAAAGGCCTCTGGGTGTATTTCAGGAACAATAAAGAATAAATCAACAAGGAGAAAAGGCCCTGCAGCAGCTGCTCAGAGACTGGAGAAACGCAAGGAATGTGTGAGCATTTGGCAGAGGCCCTGGATCTTGACCAGGGCCTGAGAAAAGGCGTGACTGCCTGGCTGGCTGGTGACTGAGGAAGCTGTTCTCTGTGCTCATGCTGCTGCCCAGCTGGGACCCCCCCCCCAGGTGTTATACTGAGGTAGCACCCCCACCCCATTCCTCCCCCTCCCCCCCCACCCCCTTACCCCACTCCCACTCTGCCGGCAGCAAGTTTTTGATTTCATGATCATTAGTAGATACTGAGGAGTCAAATCATCCCCATTCTTTTGGTCCAAATCAGCAGGATGACCCCTACCTCACCCCTTGGCTTCTACTACTGAACTGCCAGGTAGGAGAGCTGGGGGCTGCAGAAGCTGGTACTCTTGATACCACAAACCAGGTCCTTCTCCTTACCACACCATGTTCTACCTCCCTACCAGGAGGGAGAGAAAGCAAAATATCTAGGACTGCCTGGTCTCAGGGAGTTTTGAGTATGAGAACATCCATCCGGGAGGTCCTGGCCACAGCATTACCCAGGTATACAGTCATGTGTCCTTGGGCAAGTCACTTTACCTCTCAGGACTTTGTTTCATCATCAGTCATGAAGTCGAGATTGGGACCAGTGATCTGAACCAGTGGGTAGGTGCTGCCTGTCTTATACCAGGATGTGCAATTAGCACACATTATTTAGGAATTTAAGTTCTTGAGGAACCCTCCTGAGAGCACCATGAAGACAGGTGACTGCCTAGGCTGATGCTCAGTCCCCTGGGGAACCAGAAGGGACCCAAGCCTGGAGCTGACTTGACTCAGAATTCCAGGGAAATTCTGGGGAAAAAGACAGGAGCAGGGGCTCCGTGAGGATTCAGTGTCACTGGACAAGAAAGGAGAGAGTTAAGTTTTATTATTAAAGAGCTGTTAACCAGCTGTGGGTGGAGAGGGGTGTGGCTTCCTCTTGAGCAGATGTTGAGCCTTCCACAGGTTGGTCCAGTGCGGGTAATAACCAGTAGCCTCTTCATCTTCAAAGCTACTCTCCTCCCAGGTCTCTTGTTCTCCCGGCTCACCCAAATAGCCACATGTCTAGAACATCACAGGTGTTTTCAGGCCAACTGAAGTCTCTCTTTAGGAGAAGAATGAGCTGCCCAGAGGCTGCTGCTTCTAGCCCAGACAACCTGCTGAGGCAACTTGAGTAGAGGCTGGGCCTGCGTCTTGGGGAGGAAGTTGGCAGGAAAGGGCTCTGAGTTCTGATTCTGGCCTCACCTCTTTGTTCCCGTGAGCTCAGGCAAGTGACTTGACCTCTTAGATCTTCAGATTCGTCACTGAGAAAGGGGTAGAGTGCTAATACTGACCTTGTGAGGATTAAACAGGCTAATACATGTAGAATATTTATCACCACGCTTGACATATAGCATCATCAAGAAATGTTAGAGGTGATGATGGTGAAGTAGAAATCCTTGTTTGTGTGGTGTTCGGGTTTTACATTGACTCCAGGCCCTGCCCATGTCGCCCAAAGGTAGTTGGGGTCTGTCTAAATGAAGGTATGAAGCATTGTTATTGGAATGTTGAATTCTGGACTCTGCTTTTAGCTGTGTATTACGCAGGTTTCTTGCCTTCTCTGTGCTGCTTGGTGAAATGAGAAACTGGACTGAGTGAATTTTGCTATTTCAAATCTCTTTACCTTACCCAGTTGGGCCTTGCTCTGAAAAGAAAGGACCCCTTCAAAGAGCTGGTGAGCCGGGCATGGTGGCGCGTGCCTGTAAGCTTCAGCCTATGAAGCGGCTGGGGCTGGAGGTCGCGGTTCAAGTCCTGCTCTGGGCAACACAGTGAGACCTAGTTCTGAAAAAAGTAGCTGGATGTGGTGGCATGCACCTGTAATCCCAGCTACCTGGGAAGCTGAGACTGGGGATCACTTGAGTCTGTGGTACCACAGGTAACGTGAGCCTGTGGTTCCACAGGCAAAAATAGCGAGACCTAGTCTCAAAACAAACAAGCAAACAAACAAAAAAAACAAAGAGCTGCTGAATTCTGGCAACTGCGGGCAAAACTGGGGCCCCTTCTTCAGACGGTATGGAGACTCCAAGGTGAGATCCTGCTGACCCTGCAGCTCCCAGCTCACCTCTGTGGTCCTACCACCTCAGAGCTATGGGTTCTCAGTTTTCAGGGGCTTATACAGATGTCCCTGAGTGAGAGGGGAACCTGTATCCAGCAGACTGTGTTGGGATTATTTCCTGGGGGGTAGTGTTATTTACTATGTTCGCCTTGGGAATGTTCCCGGGAAAAGCAGCCAGTCTGGGAGACCGTGTGTATGTGTGTGTGTGGGTGGGTGGGGAGGGTTGGTTTCCACAGTTAGTTTTGTGGGGTTCTCAGTTGTAGCATTCCTTTTGCGTTCCACAAGTAGAGACGTGGGATTTTTCTAGAAGGGGATCAGGGACTTTGAAGAGAGACAAGAAAGATTTAACTCCTGCTTATGTTGCCGTACTAACAGCACCTTAGTTTTCCTTTGTAGAATGGGAATAGTAAACTCCCTTCCAAAGGACATTTGTGAGCATAAATTAGAGTATGTAAAGCACCTCGCTTGGAAGAAATACTCTATAAATATAAGCTCCCTTCTTTGGGGAAGGAACTGTCTTGGATATTCTGCATACTGACTGGAGAGTGAAAGTATTTGTCTGCTACCATCTTCCCAAGGAGAAGCAGGGCTTCATGACTAGCTTTAGCTTTAGAGTCCCAAAGCCCTCTTTCTTCCCCTGCAGTTTTGATTCTGGATCAAGCTTGGGTTCAGTGTGTCTGATGGGGTAGAAAAGGAATTACCCAGGAATTTGCAGACTCCTGAGATGAGTGGTTTCTGCACCAGAACTGTAAAGATTTGGACAACATGGGCTAAGAAAGGAGGGGTGGCCTTTCTAAACTAGGAGAACTTGACTAGTTCTAACCTTCATTTATTTAAAATGTAGTTATCGATTACTAATTTTATAGCCTTTTGATTGGAGAACATGCATTGTATGATTCAATCCTCTTAAGTTTAATGAGAATTGTTTGCACTTATCGTTTATCCTGAAGAATATTCCATGTGCTTTTAAGAAAATTGTAGTCTGCTATTGTTGAATGGTATGTTCTGTAGATAGCTGTTAGGTCTAATTGCTTTATAAGGTTCAGGTTCTTTATTTTCTTGTTGATCGTCTGTTTAGTTGTTCTGGCCATTATTGAAAGTATGATTTCTCCAGCTATTATTGTTGAATTGTCTGTTTCTCCCTTTAGTAGCCCATCACCTTAAACACTGGGCCACTTTGTCCTGGTATTGTTTCTCCTTTTAATTCTGGTTTTGCTTCACATATTTTTAGGGCTCTGTCACTAGGTTCATATAATTGTTATATGTCCCTAGTGGTCACATATCACTATAAAATGCCCCTCTTGTCTCCAATAATAATGTTTTCCTAAAATCTGTGTTGTCTAATACCAGTGTAGCCATTCCAGCTCTTTTTTGGTTACTGGTTACTCTTTTTTTTTTTTTCTTTTCTTTTTGAGACTAGATCTTGCTATGTTGCCCAGGGGTAGTCCCAATCCTGCTGACTCAAGCATTCCTCAGCTTCAGCCTCCCAGGTAGCTGGGATTACAGATGCGTGTCGCCCAGCTAATTTTTGAGACTAGGTCTTGCTATGTTGCCCGGGGTAGTTTTGAACCCTCAGACTCAAGCGATTCCTAGCCTCGGCCTTCCGAGGCTAGGATTAAAGGTGCATGCCACCGCACCCAGTCCCTGGTTACTGGTTACTCTTTTCTGTCTTTTTACTTTCAAATTATCTGTGTCTTTGAATCTGAAGTATATGTCTCTTGTAAACAGCATGTAATTAGATCATGTTTTTTTTTTTGCCCATTTCTACCAGCCTCTTTTTTTTTTTTTTTTAATGGAGTCTTTATTTTTATTTAAAGAAATTGCTGATATGGTAGGATGTATGTCTGCTATTTTGCTACTTGATTTCTGTCTTTTGTCATTTTTATTCTATTAGTTCATTACTGTCTTCTTTTGCATTGAATAATTTTGATTATACCGATCCATATCGTTATACCTGAAAAATGAGACAAAGATGAATTGAGGGTTAAATGAGATGTTGGCTTGAAATACTTTTAGTACAGTGCCTGATGAATAGCACTGTTGCCTGCAAGCTTATAGTTCAATGAACTATGATTTTCAGCTGAACCTCAGGTACTATAAGAATGCCATGGTCAGCCCTAGGGTAAGCTGAGAGCAAAGTCCACCCAAAGGGCTCTATGGGACCCCTCATGTCTCCTGGGCAGGACATGATACTCTGGAAACTAACTCTTGGGGAATGAGTAGAGCTTGGTTCTTGGAAATTGTACCATACTATGCCAGAAGCTGACCTTCTAGTCTTTTCCCTTACTTGAGCTCCTTGCCCCCATCTAGACTGCTTATACAGTATTACCGATTTCCCACTTGGATCCATCTATCATCACCTTATTGAGGGTGGATTTAAGAATAGTTGCTTAAAAGATTGGCAGCAGGTTATCGTAGAGAGTTTGGCGTTAGCAGGCTTGGATCAGGATCCTGGCATTTCACTTGTGATCTCAGGCTATAGCCTAGAACAAGTACTTTTCAGAGTCAACCTTTTCTAATTTCTCACATGGGAATAAGTGATTAGAAGCAGTCCTCACACACATTGGGTATGTGGGTTGTAGCTACTATGTTCAATGTGGCAGTTGCTCACCCACCTCACCCTAGAGTCCTACGTTCTGTGAGTGGTGGCTTCTGGACCAGACACCTAGTTACCTGACAACCAACCCAGCTACCTTCCCTATTGGACCACAGTGCCTCCACCCTCTGCTTCTCCTGGCTTTGGTGCAGCAATAAGGGAACTGAAGAGGCTTTATAGGACAGTGGCTAACACACAGTGTAACAGCATGAAGATTCAGAAAGGGTGAGAACGGTATGTGCTAGAGGGCTGCACCAAGAAGGAAGACTTTGAAAGAAGGCACATTGTCAGAGTGAGGGCAAGGCTTCCAGGCAGAAGCAATAGTTCCAGTAAAGACTCAAAGTCAGAAAATCTTCTTGGGGTTACCTATTCCCTGTTTTTCTCTAGTGTGTGTGTGGGCCACCTTTCATTGCAAGCAGTATGTGTTTCTGTTTCTGTCTTAAATTGGATCAGAAGCTCTGTGCACTTTGAGGATGTATTTTGGCTCCCCAGAGCCTGGTTTTACAGCCACTGCTCAGCGAATGCTTCCTGAATGGATGAAGGGGCAGTAGGTAGACCTGTGGGGTTCTACCTCACAGTGGGCGTTTGCGTGGAAAGGAGGGGTGAGGCAGAGTGAGGCTGGTGGGTGCTCTCCTCTCTATCTTGTCTGGACGTTTGGCATTGGGGATCAGGCATATCCTCTAGAACTCCCTGTCCTAGATCTTCTGGGGAGACAGGCTTTTTCAGATGGGGAAGGAGGAACTGCAGCAGCCTGGGATGGCATGAGCTTCTCCCATAAAAGAAGGTTGCAGGGAGATCATGACCCCTACTGTTCTCTAGAGCCTCTGTCACTTAAGGACCTTGCTGTAAGGACATTGCTGTATCTCTTGCACAGAGAGCCTAAACCTCCCTGCCTAAAACTTGCCACCCCTGGGATTCCTGAGTGCTGCTGGAAGGGTTTCCTGGGCTGCAGTAATCCTTCACTCCCTAGGAGGGAGGCAGCCAGTCTCTACAGTGTGGGCGAAAGCTTTCCTGTCATTGGCTAGGGCTGTTTTCTCTGCACCCCAGCTTCCCCAGCTATAAAACAGACCTGGTTATCCTGGCTTCTCATGGACAGCCTGGCTCTGTATGACATCCTGGGGGTGTTTTTAGGGCAGTAAGGGTTAGGGACAGAACTGCAGGTGCTTAAGTGCAACACTGAGAATGTCTCAGTATGCAAAGAGAGGATTCCCCTCTCCCACATTCCTTTAAAAGCATCTTAATATTGGTCTTTTTACCATCAAAGCTCAAACTATTGCCACTTGAACCCTGGCAAACCCTTCTGAACTTGGCAGCTGAAGGCAGAGACCCAAGGTATTATGATTCCCTGACCTATGAACCTGGGCTCTGATTTTAAGACCTGAAGTTCAGTCTAGAGAAGTGATAATCCACGGACTCTCTGGACTGGGAATAGGCAAGTCATAAGACTGGCCCTCTCATGCCCCCAGGGGAAGTGACACTCAAGGAGGCACATTCTAGTCTCCTTGCTGGTATTTCCTTCCTTCTTGGTTTGCAAACCCTTTGAAAATAGGGCTTATGTGTCTGGTAGCTTGGAGAAATGGGAACCTTCAGCCTGAGCTTGAACCCAGTTAGGAGGGGTGCATACAGCAATGTCAGTAGTTGCATTGTACCCCGAGGGAAGGCTCGTTTAGGGTAGGACAACTCTAACTGACTAAAGATGATAGTTGCAGGCTTCTTGACTATCTGAAGCCAGAAGCCTGAGAGAGGCCTGTTCAGAATCTGAGCCTGTGCTAGAGGTTCGGCTAGACTCCCTTAGGAAGGAACCCTAGTATCCTAGCAAGCCCCTTGTTGTGTGGTAAGGCCTAGTCCAGCTATGTGAGTGTGTAGGGTAAATAGGGCACAACCTCATGTCCCTGACTATGGTGTAGGCAGAGGTGGGAAGCTTTGGGGATAGCCTTCGTGATAGAGGGCAATGTGGGGCTGGCACTTTTCCAGTTGCCCTGTGATAGGGACAAGTGACTGTCCAGGGGTGACTTGTGGGCAAATAATTGGAGAAGGATTTGCTTAGTTGAAATGGGCCTGGGGCTAGTGTTGGGGAAGGGTGGATTTAGTAGGCTAGGCCTTTTCATTTCATCTCAGCATCATGGGAAGCTCTGATAGGTACTCAGGAGAGAGCCTGGAAGTCAGGGTGGGGCAGGAGCCCAGGGTGGACACGCTGGCTATGAGTACTGCCTTTGTCCACGCATGGTCTGACTCACCTTGAGTGCCAGCTAAAATGAGCATCCCAAGAGCTATAGACAAGCCAAGTGCCAAGGTACAACGGTCTAAAAACTCTGCACTTATGGAATTGGCTGTCTTTGTCTTGGGACTAAATAAATAAATAAATGCACCTGGAATTTAGTGTACTGTATGCAGTGGTGGGGTTTGGGAGGTATTGTGGACTCTGTGTAGTTCCTGGCTCAGCCTTGGGGTCAAAGGAGATTTCCCAGAGGAAAAAGCACCTGGGACCTGAAGGATGAGTCATACTTGGCCAGATGAGAAGGGTGGAAGGTTTCCTAGGCAGATATGCTCCCTGGTCAGTGACCTGGAAGCAAGACAGGAACAGCTCATTGTAGGCCCTGAGTGTCTGACTCAGCCATGCGGTGTTCAGACAGGTGGCAGGAGTCAAAGTCTGAGGGGGTTGTGGGTAGGGAGTTTAGACTTTGTCCTAAGACAGCCTCTTTGGTGCTCAGGCAGCTGGCTGGCCTGTAAACTCAGAGCTTGTTCAGAATTTATTTTGCCTTAAGTGAGAAATGCATGCGTTCTGACACCCCTGTTCCTGATACTGAGTTAGTAGAGTCTGTGGTGCCCCAAGTTGTCAGAGCAGGAACTTGGAGCATTAACTTCCACAGGTCAGAGGTGTCTTCCACTCGGCTTTCATCCCCAAGTGAGAGTTGCACCCCTGTGTCTGCTGGAACCAAGCTGGGTGCTCCTCCCTGGGCTGTGTAATCTTGACTCATAAGAATCTTATCTCCCAGATGCCCCAAAAGCTTGTGGGTGGCCCTCGTCCTATCAATGGTCGTGACCTGGTCTCATTGCCCTGAGATGAGGGCTCATTGGACTCTCCCAGCTAATGATGGGTGTACAGCTGTGCAACAGCTCATGGTACTTGGGGAGCAGTGTGTGTGGGCATTGCTATCCATGGAGGACACAGTGTTACCATCAGCACAGAACACCCAAGAGTCTTTCTAGTATCTTCCCTTATGTGTCTGTGAAACACATATATGAGTTTAGTGTTGAACCCAGGGAGCCTCCCTAGGACATTTTAGATCCCTGGCCACTGATATCAGACCCTGTCTTCATTCCAGAGGATAGTATCTGTGGATCTGCTCAGGGATTGGTTGCAGTAGCGAGGAGGGAGGGAAGAGTAAATAGAGTCAAACAGACAAATAGAGTGGGTTGCAGTGTTTGGGGCCCCGCGGTGATTGTGGGTTTCCTTTTGCAGTGTTCCTTCATCTGTTGTCAGAGGCCCTCACCCAGGAGTGAGTCGTTTGCAGACGTTCTCATTACACTGTCTTCCCTGCAACACTGGGGACTTGGTCCATATGTCCACGGCTTTTGGAAAAGATGACTTCCACCGTCTTTCTCACCGTTAGGAGTGCCAGGGCTTCCACCTGAGGGACAGAGTGGGGTTGAGGCAAGAGAAATGGGAGGAAGTACTTCAGACCTGCCCAGGCTGCTGGCAGTGAAGTATGTGTGGCATCTAAGAGGTGGAAGCCTCACCAGTGACCACCAGCACTGAGCTGGGGGTGGGCTGGAGAGTCCAGGGCCAGAGGCTGGGGCTGAAGTGACCAGTGCAGTTGTCATCACAGGCCTCCTCTCTGATGCTGCCCCATCCTGTAAGAGTGGGCATCTCAGCTATACTTGGGGAGAACAGGATGTGAGAGGTCACCTGATAGCTGTTCAGGCAGGGGTAAGGAGTGTCTGTGTAGAGAAAAATCCTCGTTCTGAGATGGGAAACAGGCTGTGGAAAGGAGGTGTGGAGAAAAATCCAGTGTCTTAGTGGCCTATCTTGGGGATAAGGAGTAAGATCTTGGTTATAGAGTCTGACAGATCTAAGTTCTAGTCCTGGTTCTGCAACATATTTACTGTGTGACAACAGGCAAGTTACTTAGCCTTGCTGAGCCTCATCTAAGTCACCTGTGAAATGGAGGTTAAAATAACAGTGCATGATGCATGACTGTGGTAGGAATTCACTGTATGCAAAACACTGAGGACCTGCCCCGCACAGGTGCATTATTACTGCTGCTGCGTCAACTGTGTCTATTAAGATGACTAGTCCTGCTGCCTTGGTGTGTCCTCTCTCCGCCCACTCTGCCCAGGGTCCCCAGGCACCTCCACTTTTCTCCTCATGCCTCAGATAATGAATGGACTTTCTTGTCTGAGGGCCTCAGGTCTAGTGTCCATGCTCTTAGCCATCAGTCTCTGGTGAGGGTGACACAGAGGCTTCTGTGGCAGGAAACTTCTGGATATTTCAACCTTGCCAGAATTGGCCCCCTTGATGCCTTCTAAAAAAGTCCTTTAGCTGGGCATGATGGCGCACGCCTGTTGTCCAAGTGCTGGGAGGCAAGAGGCTTGGGATTGCTTGAGTTCACGGGTTTGTTACCCCAGGCAACATAGCGAGACCTAATCCCGAAAAAGCAGGCAGGTGGCAGGCACCTGTAATCCCAGCTACCTGGGAGGCTGGGGCTGGGGATCACTTGAGTTCGCAGTGCCCCAGGCAACTTGAGTCTGCGGTATCCTGGGCAACATAGCGAGACCTAGTCTCAAAAAACAAAACAAGTCCTTGGCCCAGCTTTGTAAACATGCTGAGCAATGGCCCTTCTCGGTGTGTGGGGTGGGAGGCTGACTAGCTGAGTCCAGGTCCTCAGGCCTGACTGTACAGCTGCAGATGAGCCTGTGTGGGGCCCATTCACAGACTGAACCCATCTGGACCCCTGCGTGCAGAGCCTGTTCTCCACGTGCCTGGGTCCCCTCACCAGGCACACATGTGCACCCAGCCCCAGCTGCCACGTGGGCCTTCCCTTCCTCACGGCCCTGAGCCGAGCCTCATAGGTTAGGTGAGGGGAGGTCTGTGTCAGTACTGTTGGGAAGGGAGCAGGTACTTGAGACCTTGTGAGAGTGGGGGTGGGAGGCAGAACTGATCTTGCTTTAGAGCCCCCAGCCCCCTTCTAGCACTTCCTCTGTCTTGTCTCTGCAGATACATGCTTCTAGTTCACTTGTGCTGATTGGGGAGGCAGAGCTGGACTCACTCTCACAATGGTGCCCCGGGTTATTTTCAGTCTGCGAACTGGGTCTCTGCCCTGAATTGCGCTGGCTGTCAGGTCATGAGAGCTGAAGAAGCAAGAGAAATGCTGTTTGTTCAAAGTGTTGTTTTCTGTGACCCTCAGCACTCTCTACTTGTCCAAATACTCCCTCTCCAGCTGGGGTGGGGTAATGGGGGGTGGAGCAGGGTGAGTAGATGCTCAGTCTCTGCCTCCCCTCCCCCCACCCTCATGTGAAGACAAAGCAGGTACCAGTGGGCAGAGACTCTCACTCATTTTGGGGCCTGGGACTGAGGAAGGAAATGGAGGAGGAAGTTCCTCCCCTTCTGGGTGCTGGGTGAAAGTGAAAGGCCGGCAGGCAGAGGCAGGGGACTGGAGTGAGTCACAGCAGCAGTGGCTGCTGCGGGGAGGGGAAGGGCAGGGGAGCTGCGGAAGCCTGCACGGGAGCGATAGCACCTCGGGTTCCCTGGGGCCCGGAACATCACTGGGGTGTCACCGGGGCCTCATACCCATGGTGTGCCTGCGGTACCGCCCAGGCCTCTGTTCTGACTGGTTTCCTGGGAACTCCTGGGCTGCTAACACCCACCTGGACGGCCAGATGCTAAGGTCTGAGATCTCCCTGGACCTTTCGATTTACCCTCCAGGCCTCCAGCCAGATTGACCTAGGAGGAGAATCTTAGTGTGGGGACGAGAGACCTTGTCACTCTCTTCTCTTCCCACTTCCCAGGTTGTTCCCAGGGGAACGAGACAAACCCTCTCTGAAGAAAGAAAAAGTCTAAAAATATGTGCACATTATAAATGCATGCACACTGTACATTTTATTACTTACATGCAAGTAATAAAAGCACATGTAAGTTATAAAATAGCAGTCTTGATTCTCTCTATACTATAGCAGGGTAAACAGCACAACCTGTTGGCCTTTAAAAATCAAGTTAGAAAACAAACACAGAAATGCTGTGAGCGCTTTAGTCATGCTGTGCCGTGGGGAAACCTTTCAGGCCTCAGTTCTGGCAGTCTGTACCCCCTCCATATCATTGTTATCCTGTTCCTTTGCTGGGCTGCCAGGAGCTTTTTGGCAGGGGAGGTGGGTAGGTGGGGACTTCTGACCAGCTACCAGGCAGCCCGCTGGGGCTGCCAAACAGGTTCTGTGCTAGTTTGGGGAAGACTGGCAACTGCAGTCTCACCCAGCAGCTCCTCCCAGGGGTGGGGCTAGGACTGCACACACCCTTTGGGCGCCTCACCTACTTGACTTTGTGCAGAGGAAAACAGCCTAAACCTGGGCCCCAAAGGCTCCTGATCCTGGGGCTGCATGGTGGAAATGACTGTTTGCTCTGCTTCCTGTGTTCAAGGGGTGCTTGGGACATCATAAGACCCACTGGCTGGATAAAGCTCCTTTTGCATCTGGTAGAGAGGCTACTGTGTGGAGAGATGTGAGGACCAGACCTGGCTGAGGCCTGACTTAAGAGGAGGGAGCCTAACATGGCTTTTGTTGCCTCCTTCCCCAGCTTGACCACAAGGGTACAGGTTGGATGTCTGCCCCATTTGCCCCTGGGCAGGTCCCTTTGTGCGGGACACAAATCACACAACGCAGTGCAGCAGTCCCAGAGCTTAAGCAGGAGCGTGAGGAGGTGGGCGAAGAAGAGGGTAACATTGATGCCCAGGTCCATGCTCCTGCCTTGTCAGTGTTGCTCTGTGACCCTCAGCTTGTCCTACAAGGCAGTGACACTTTGGGGCGAGTGAGGCCCCCCTCACACTTGTGCTGACTTCTGGGGTATCCTGGGAGTCCATGACTGACACTGTCCCTCTTCTTCTGTCTGCAGACCCTGTGGAGCATCATGAAGTGGGAAGAGTAAATGAGCCCAAAAGCTTCTCCACCAAGAGGAAGGAAGGAAGAACCAGCCCTTCTGTCTTCCTGTGCCTGACGGCCCCATTCAGCATCTGCCTGTACTCCCATTGGCTCCTGGATTTGAGCTGGGTTCCAACAGGACCTTCCCCCCAGGGGATGGGCAACTGGTGACTTAGGTCTCACTGCTGGGGCCCCATTGGCCACATCATGAACCTCCAGGCCCAGCCCAAGGCTCAGACTAAGCGGAAACGTTGCCTCTTTGGGGACCAGGATTCAGCTCCCAAGGAGCAGCCTCCAGCCCTGCAGGCTCCAGCACAGCCACCGGCCCCTCCACAATCCACTAGAGTGAAGGAGGAACCTTATTTTGGGCACGAGGGTCCAGCAGGGGCCACTGCTGCCTCCCAGCCCGTGGAACTGTCCCCTGCCAACAGCCTGGCCCTGTTGAACTCTGTGGTGTATGGGTCCGAGCGGACCACAGCAGCCATGCTGTCCCAGCAGGTCGGCTCGGTCAAGTGGCCCAACTCCGTGATGGCTCCAGGGCAGGGCCCAGAGCGTGGAAGGGCTGGGGGCATGAGTGACAGCGGCTGGCAGCAACAGCCGGGCCAGCCTCCACCCCATTCTACATGGACCCGCCATAGCCTGCCCCTCTACAGTGGTCCCAAGGGGAGCCCTCATCCTGCCATGGGGGTCTCTACCTACTATAACCACCCCGAGGCACTGAAGCGGGAAAAAGGTGGGGGGCCCCAGCTGGACCGCTATGGAAACGCAGTGCACCCAATGATGCCACAGAAGCTGCCGCTGGAGGTAGGGCAGCCCCAGGCGCCCCTGAACTCTTTCCACATGGCCAAGAAACCCCCCAACCAGACGCTACCCCTTCAACCCTTCCAGCTGGCGTTTGGTCATCAGATGAACCGGCAGGTCTTCCGGCAGGGCCCGCCGCCCGCCAACCCTGTCCCCGGCTTTGCGCCGCAGAAGCAGCAGCAGCAGCAACAGCCGCAGCAGCAGCAGGCGGCCCTGCCCCAGATGCAGCTCTTCGAGAACTTCTACCCTATGCAGCAGCCGCCCTCGCAGCAGGCCCAGGACTTTGGTCTGCAGTCATCCGGGCC